>APFE031069033.1:0-60765 GCA_000404065.3 Pinus taeda | reverse complement strand
TGTTTTGTGTTTTTTCATTGTTTTAATTTTTTAATTTTTAATTTTATTTTATGCTTTCATTATTTCTTTGAAATTTTAATTTTTTTTTCAGGTTCATAATAAAATATTTTATGCTATTATTTCGAAATGTTGAAATATTACTGTTGAAAAAAAAAAAAAGAAAAAAAAAAGGTGTTATCCCAACGTCAACACTTTTTGTTTTGAGGGTGTTTTTTGGACAATTTTTGCAAAACAAATTGGTTTTCACCGGCATTTTTAAAACATGTTCAAAATTTACCCTAGAAAAAAAACAGGTGTTATTCCAGCATCAACGCTTTTCGTTTTTAGCATTGTTTTTGATGTTTTTAAGGGGATTTTTGGCCATAGTTCCTATTTTGAGTTTACAGTTCTCGTTTCAAAGTTTACATTGATTGAATCAATATTAGAAAATCAAAATTTTTCATTTCCATAATCATATTCATATACGCTACTTCAATTAAGGGAACTCACGTGTACACACAACTGTGTTTATTGCAACTAGCGTATATCCAACAAATTAATGATTCAGTTAATTCATCATATGTTGATCTTTAATCAGTACATCAGAACTTCATTAACCATATAAACAGTAACCAAGTGCAGTAAAAATAGAACAGATCATCACACATAAGAAACACACATGAATACCATGATATAAGGTGGAAACCCAAGGCGGGACAAAAACCAACTATTATCGTCTTACATTAATATGAGAAAAACTTGTTTACAATCTTATACTGGCACAAACTCATACCAATATGTAGGTACCCACCCACAGAAGGCTACAACCTTCTCTCATTCTCCAGCTACTACTGGAAGGGAGCTACAACCCCCTCGCTCTTGTACTAGCTGATATATTTACTAGTACGTAGGTGCTGGCCTATAGAAGGCTACCACCCTCTCCTGTTTTCCAGCCACTACTAGAAGGGAGTTACAGCCCCTTGGCTCTTGTACTGGCCGATATGTTTACCAGTACATAGGCACCGGCCTGCTGAAGGTTCCAACCTTCACTCTTCCTCTAGGGACCACGTTTCATAAATTTTCAGACTGGATACTCTTGGAACACAACATCATAATCTAAAGGCCATGTTTCATCAAATTTTCATACTAGACCCATCAACAACATTGAAGCTCATAATCAATCACCACTGCAACACAACTATTTCATTAACCAATCAATCTCTGAATCACCCACAACTGAATCACTGAAGACCTATCATCAAAACACAGTTACCAGAACACAAAGCAGAACCCAAAACTCTGCAACAACCACCAGAACCATCTGCAAATTCAAATATTATATTTCATAATGTATACGCTACTATGATGAACCAAACCAGTGTGTATACGCGCTTTTACCAAAGCGAACCCATGTATAGATCTGCAAATATTAACTCATAACTTTGCAGCTATTCCAAACATTAATCATACCGAGATCATAACATTTATAGAACAAACATGCATCAGTAATTCAAATCTAGTCTATCAATGATCAAACCACATAATGATAATACATTCCAACCCTTAAGATATCGATCCATCGTTCATCATCATCCACACAAGTGCATCCTTGGTTCAGATCAAGCAAAGCATTACAAACCCATAACCTACATACTCGATCTCCCACTTCATCAGATATTCAATACTTGCACACCAGGCCTAATGATCTTCTCCTCCTTTTATAGTGTTAGGCCTTTCTCAATACCATGGTCCAAAACCACTTAGGACCAATACCTTGGACCAAATACCTAGGGTCAATACCTCGAACCAGATACCTTGGACCAATACCATGGATCAAAATACCATGGACCAAATACCTCAGACCAAAACTTAGTTTTCCAACACGTATGTGCCTTTCCTTTTGTGAAACTGCATGTGTATGTTATATGCTCCTTTTGGTCTGTTAACCCGCGTGTATATGTTCCTTTGTCAAGGTGAACCTACGTATACCTCTCTCTGATCATTAAATCTTTTCTACTGACCTGCTGCACTATGATCTGTCATTTGAGTGAGTTTCCATCAAGGACAAAACCTGTATCATAATGCCAATAGCATCAAGGGACTAACTAATGGCCTAGTTTTAGATAAACTCCAATCGACTCTATGTCTATAGCTAGTCATAGCTTTTCCCCTACATCATCCCTAGGAGCATGTGATTATTCTTGATACCTATTTTGAGGTCTTTTCTTCAATCCAATAAGCATTCATTCATGAAAATGGATTCCACATGATAACATTCTAAGACATATGTGGTCATCATCTAAATCGCTATGTTCCTTTACACCTTTCCAAGCTTTTGTCTCATATTCAAGTCCATTCTAAAATTTCTCTATAACATTAATTACAAGCTCAATGAAGAAATATTTTGGAACCCCTCCATAAGTAAGAAATGGAATCAAACGTCTTGAAAGCAATGTTGTGATCAACTTATAGCTAGTTCCACAAATTTCCAAGGAGTTGATACTTGGGTAACAAACACAATTTTCTTCTCTTTCAAATTTGATCATCGACTCTTCAAAATGGAATGTTTTACATGGAAATATTCTATTAAAAAATAATGATCCTTTGACTACATAGCCATTATAGAAAAGACAACACTGAATGAGCAAGGGATAGGCCTATGAAACATAATTGCTTAAATGTTTGCCTTCAAATACATTTTTTTGGAATTGTGATGTAAAATCTTCAGATATAAATCCAGTGTCATCAATAATTATTAGAAGCTCTCCATTCAAGTCATAAACCTCCCTTTTATTCTCATCCAAGCATGCTATATACACCACATGGATAAAATTTACATATGAGATATCACCTCCAAAGGGAATGGTTTTTGAAAGAATTAATGTAAACTGAGCTATGTACTTCTTCAAACTGGAAACAATATGTACATGCATAAACAAGCATTGTGCCTAATGGATAGATTTGTTAAAAAAAATGTATGTAATTTTTTCATCTACTTTTGAAAATGATTTGATGCAAAGAAAGTAACAATTGATTGATGATGACATAGGATTTTTCCTTTTTTCCTTGCCACCATGGTTGATTAAGTGCTATAGGGATAAGGTAGGTATAAGTCTTAATGCAGGTGTGATAGGTGGTGTAGTTGGGTTTGCGTGATAAGCCATAAGGGAATATCTGAAACGAGGGAGCTTAGGACAGTGGAACGAGTAATGGTCTTAGGCTCACTAAGATAACTTACTAATTATTTCTTTCCCATTTGAAGAGATCTTACTTATGCTAGATAATAAGAATTTTGTCGTTCAGTCTAAAGTAACGTTATTACCTTTATTTCTTCAAGTGAAGGTACCGATATTTTTCCAAAGGTGAGATCTAGTATGACAACAGAGTGGGTATAAGAAGTGAATCGTTCCTTTAATATCGATGTAGAAAGGCAAAGGCATAGAAAGGGGTGAGGGGTATGAGAGGCTCTTTATAACGTTAACCAAGGTCAGTGAAACCAGGAATGGTTTTTTCTTTTTGTAAACAAAAAATCACAGTAAATAAATGCACTAGATTTGACAATTGCAACATAATTTTACCTTAGTTATCATGTATTAAGATAACAAACCCAAGCATATAGTGACATAAATATAGTGTTATCTCACCTCAATTAGTGTCAACAATAGTAAATGCTTCTCCCAAATGACTCCCTTGTCTTCTTATTAAATTAATATCTACACAAGGTTAGAAAATTACAATTCAATCAAAAGTTTTATTTCAATTCAAGTATTGTAAAACCCAGAATTAGTAGGTACTCGAATGTACAAATTAAATTTCTTCTTATAGCAAGCAAGTTCACAAATCTTGCAATGTATTAGATACAAAAGTTCATTGTTGTGTAATATAAAATTGTAAATGGTTTTAATGCTTGTAGTATTTCCATTGAAGATATTAACTAAATATAGATTGAACATGTAAGTAATGGGAAACACCACAAGATCACATATACATGTATCTCTCATCGTGCTACTCATGATATCAACCATATTCCATCTTCTAACTAGATAGTGACAAATAATAATAAATAATACACCTTTGAATTACTAGTGCTCATACACTCTTCCATTCATGGTAGTATGTTCTTTCCAATTTGAATAAATTTGTAAGTTGGAATTACCAGGTTGTACAATAGATCCCTTTAAAATAAAAAAGAAATGTCAAGTTAGTTCAAATATCTACCACTCAAATGAATACAAATATAGTAAGTAGTGCAGTGCATTATGCAGAAGAAAAAGGGAATCAACTTGAATGTAACCTACCTTGAATGATAAATGTAATGTTATGATTTTGAGCTATTTGCTTCTGATAGTTTTTCCACTTCAACATCTCAAGTGGAAATAGTTGTTCTACACATATTCATGGGACCAATGAGGCAAACTTAGATTAAATTTGAACAAATATTAAATTTAATTGCATGAATACATAATAATTAAAAGGACTTGAGTGCATGAATACCTGAATGATCTCCTCTCGATTTCAAGAATAAATTATTGGAATATTTTAATCTTAGATCAAACCTCCCTCCACTCGATGAAACAACAACAAAGTAAACATTGACTTTGTTGGATTGAGGGATTTTTTCTTCAATATTATCTAAATCCTCATTTATTCTCTACTAAACAGGGCCAACCACATGAAGGTGGAAGCTCCCATGGCCCCTCCCCCCCATCACATCATTCTCAATTCTGAGGTACCCAATCTATCTACTATATAGGAAATATTTGAAAGCATGACATTAAGATACATAAAAGACAAATATCACACATTCGTTCATTCATTCATACATCCATAAAATATTTCATCTCAATAAATTTTATCATAAAAAATATGTTTACATAATTTGAAACAAGGTTGTGTGCATAAAGAAACATATAAAAATATTCGTTAACATATAACATTCATTCCCTCATTAATTATTGATAGACACAAAATACTTCATCACGATAAATTTTATCATGAAAAATATGCTTTCACAATATGGTAGGCAATGATTCTAATGATATAACTAGTAAAATCGTTTATTATTTTTCTTCTTTAGTTTTGATGGCCTAGTTGTGTACTCATGATGTCATTGAGGTTGCTGCAAGAGGGTTGGATCATCAACTATTACAAGTACTTCATTAATAAAAAGATAATTAGAGTTTTCTTTATCTCGTGCACTAGTCGAAATTGTTGGAATGACTTCCCTATGCTCCTCATCTGGTATAGGATCCTCATGTATGACACTCTTTTCCATCGAAAACTAGCTCATGGTAATGTCTGTATGTTGTTTTGTGGTATCTGCAAAAAAATCCTATATAAGAAATAAAATGTTTTTTTGATTAGATAATGTAAAATTTAAAAAATAAACATTCGTAATTGAACTTATGACATAAAAAAGCATTTTTAAGTATGGTTATTATCTGATATCTCTTAAAATGTTGGTTGAACATGTTGATCCTATGTTTAATCTCAAGGTTTTTATTTCTAATGTGAATCATACAAAGAAGTTCTTCGTTCGTTCTAAGCACAATGTTATTGGCTGTCACGATTGGTTCAGGAGAAATGAACAACTCATCATCATCAAACCAATCAAGATCACTGTCGTCATGTCCCTAAGACTACATATTTCAATATTTTTTTTGATATATCAACAAATAATCAATCTCACATAAAGTTATTTCAACTATTTAAACAAATAATATCCTACCTTATTTTCAAATGTTACTAATATTTCTGAAATAAATCTTCAATGAAGGAAAATATTTTATCTTCCTTTTGTAAACATTACTAGAAGTAGTGAAATAAAGAAAAAAAATTATTTTCCTTTCATAAACATTATTGGAAGTAGTGAAATAAATAGATTGAAATAAAATATCTAGCATATAGTATATATAGAAAGGAGAGAAGTAAAGAAGAGATATAGATGAAGTGTTGTTGATTACTATCAAATAAATTCTACCAAACAATGGCCATTAAGCCTCAATTTATACAACTTTTACCCTCCTAGAGGATGAGCCCCTCCCATGTAATGGGTTTGCCTTAACTTATGATGAAGTGGAGTGGAGGAGAAACAAGTGAATTCTACTCTTCCTATGGTTGACAATACTTTTGCAATCAAGGTGGCCAAGAATCCCATATTACATGATAAAACCAAGTACATCAAGACAAAATACCATCTAATTCAACATCATGTAGAGGGAAATACTATTCATTTGATACATTTCTCTACAAATGAGAAAATTGTTGATATCTTCACCAAATCACTTGGAAGAGAAATTTTTGAAAATTTTGAAATGGTGTTTGGACTCAAAAACACCCATTCAAATTAAGTTGGGGAATGTTAGATACATGATACTTTGGATTTGTTGTCATTGTACATAACTTGGAGGTACGTGAAATGAACAATCTTAAGAAAGAACAATAGTCCCTCGTCAAATGTGAAGAAAGTAGCCACTTACTTTTATATATATCCATGCTTTGAGTTACTGAATATCACAAAAATGTGGAGGTATTCCTCTTCCCATCCTAATTTTATTAGAATCCATCGCACATAAATTCCTATATGCCCTAGTGGTTGTAAGTCCTAATTGTATCATCACTTTCAAATGAATGACATCTGTTGTTTCTCCTAAATCTAGCATATAGTTGTTTCTTCTCCCAGCTTGAATTCCCTATCTTCTTGTTAAATTAAAACTACACAAGACCAGAAGATTTCAATTCACTCAAAAATGCCATTTTAAGTGAGGTATTGTAAAACCTAGAATTAGTAGGAACTAGAATATACAAGTTAAATTTCTTCCTAGCACAAGAAAGTTCACAAAGCTTCTAATGTATTAGATACAAAAGTTCTTTGATGCATAATATAAAATTATAAATTATTTTAATGCTTGCAGTGTTTTTGTTTTGGCATTTATTTGATGATAAGAACAAAAGCAAGGTCATTCTAATTTATTCCAATGGAAAAATCTCAATTTTTTATTATGATAGTAAAATTATACATGTGCACATGGCATGAGGCATTCAACCTGTTAGTAAAAAATGTGGTACTCAAAAAACTGGGCTCTAAATAAACAAGTACAATAATTTATTATTTGGTATATTTCTATCTTTTATGCATTTTGCAAGGACGTACTGATCTTTCCCTTCAATTATTATGGGATTTGTATGCCTTGCTCCTGACCTGGTCATACATCTATGCTACTCCAAGGGGGGCAGAGCATCAACTACAGTAATAAAGAAATGTTAAATTAATATTTATAGTTATTATTATTACAAGTGTTTTGTTAATAAAAGGAGTAGTAGGGTGTTATTTAGCTGCTTCAGTACTTAAGGGATGAAAAATACTTTTAGAGGTGGCCATATGTTGCTCCTTTTCTCTATTCTCATATTGTACATGCTCTGGAGGAAAAACAAGAAAGGTTATAATTAAAACACTATTTTCATTTGAATAGTTTTAATTGTAATCCATACCACAATATTTTTATAACACATGAAATACCTCCAATACCGAGTTGAACAGGCACTAGGTTCATGTGTTGTATCTACATTGCTTGCCTTCTCTTTACAATCGAGAAAATTAATTTATGGCCAAAAATAATAACCAATAGATTGTACATGTAATCAGCTATAAACTCTCTTTGTTGCTTTTATTTACTTGAGTGTTAGGTTGGGTATCGAAAGACTATGAAGGTGCCAAGATTGTCCTATATTCAACCATGAATTGATAGTCGTGCTTGAAAGCAAACTTGAGGTCTTCCTATATGGGAGCCTCTTTGAATTGTGACCCCTACAATTTTGCATGAGAAAATGATTTTTTCTTTTTCTGTGATATTAAATTAAAATTGTTAAGAATTTATAATTTGGATGCAATTTTTTTTTATATACTTAATATTTTTGCAGCTAGTTTTGAGTAACCACCTGGGCCAAGATGATGTTGCCCATGTTTAGCTATTCTAGTCTTCATGGATTTGGATGTATTTGGGAGCCTATATTTAAAATATTTAAAAACTTAATTAGATGTCTCAATGATGATAAATCATCATAATTACATTATTAAAATAGCCTTATACATTCTTGGTCTTGGTGGCATCTTCCCTTATTTTTGAAGTTCCTTCTCGTTTTCATCTGCCACGAGGGATTTCCACTTCCTCTTTGGAATCGATGGAGGGTTCTCATATGACATGGTCCTTTACAAATGACACCTATACTAGTCCTGCAAATGTTTTAAATGTAAGTTTGCCTTCAAGGTAAGTCCTATTTTTTTGAAGGTACCCTCACCAAGCATGCCAACCATCATGTTCATAAGTTCATCCTTCAACTTAGAAATTTGGTATTTCAAGTTTGTGTGAATGGTGGGCCCAAACATTTCCAAGTTTAGGTCATAAAAATGGCTATAGAATACATTGTTTCCTTCAAGATTATGCCATCATTAGTTTAAAATAATCACAGACTATACGCTAATTTCGATTAGATTGTACTTAATATGTAAAAAGCTTCTTAAATAACTGGAAGTTTCTCTAATTTCATGGGGACATGGTCATCATCTACCAAAAATGTAATCAGTAGTGCTCCTGTGCTAGTAACATGGGGAGATCCAAGAAACTCACTTGAAATTGTGCAATGGTATCATGCTCTGCATCCACAACATCATGTGTGGATCCTGGCATATGTTGCTCAAGGGGCGCAGATCCTAGCGTGTGTGGTTCATTGGGTGTATCATTCTTAGTGACTGGTGAGTCACTCACAAATAGAGTATTGACACTACTACCAACACTGACACCCATAGTTGCAGTATGAGTATTGTACTCACTCAAAAAATCCAACAAAATAAAGAGTTTTTTTTATAAAGGATGAGATAATGAAAATCATAAATAAATAAATGGGATAATTAAATTAGTTTCTCACCCCATAGTGATGAATTTTTCCCATCATGGTTTTGATTTGGCCTCTTATCTCTTATGTCTACATCTCAACTAGAATTAAAGAATTGAGTTTCTTATTTAATTTCTTTTGAATCTTCTTTATTGTTTGGATCAAATCGGTGGAAAAAACAAAATTATTCTTCACTAAGCACTTCCTTGGGAGCATCTGTGGACTGCTCTGAGGCTGGTGGCTTCCCCTTATCACCCTATTTATGAAATATGTGTAATTTGTAATTGTATTCCACCATTCTTAGCTATAAACATTCAAATATTTGAATTTGATAAAACATTTCAGAGAAATAAAAAATTCCAGTTTTTACATAAGAGGGGAATTTTAGCCAATTAAATACTTGCTCATAAATATTATGATATCTTGAAAGTTCATCATGACACATTAAAAAAAAAATCAAGCAATTCATCCATAATTATTCATCATTATATTAATAAGAAAAACATTATTGACATATTTCTAAATTTATATAGAAACTTCACATTATATCTTGGGCACATGTGTCAAAAAAAGGAAAAATATTTTTAGATAGAATTCTAGGGTTACCTCAGGTCCAAAATTGCAGTAAGTGCTACAAGCTATCTTGGAAAAGACAAAAGGCTATAAGAGCCCTAAAGAGCATGCAACATCTTGATTTAGTATCGCTCAATGGATATAATCATATCATAGTAGCGTGTTTAAAAGTATACTTGGTTTAGTTGCTTGAAATCATCTAGTCTTTTAAGAATAAACAACTTAGGGACCATTTTGCATAATTATTCAACCATACATTGTCTAACATTATGTTAAAGGAAGTATTTTTTCTAATATGGATCATTGTGATCCTATAAGATTCGTCATCTTGGAAGGCTCTTGGAAGAGGAATTATGACAGGATCAATATATATTCCATATTGTATAGAAACAATAATTTGAAAAGGGTGAAGGAATGCATTCAGTCAAGTTACAAGCTCATTGTAAGATACAAATAATTAAATGATTGTGTGAAAGATTCATAATACATGTTTAAACAAACCTTTGGATTATAAGATCCATATAATTCTGTAAGGAAGGTTGGCCATATGCATAGTGAATGTTTCATTAGTTATATAATTCTTAAGAAGATGAATTTGACTTACTCTAGAATAGATAAAATTCTTAGTATTTCTTGCTAGAATAAATATTGTGGTTATATTATCTTACATACAATTGCATTGATGTTTACCTGTTGCGAGGTCGGTTCCCTTTGACCTTGATCAACCTTCCATGATATTATAACCATGACATATTAAAATGTTTCCTTAACTTACAATATGAGTGACAATATACCATAGTAAATGACAATCATAACATATAATAAACGTTTCTTACAAGTTGGGTAAAATAGAATACATATTGTCTCCACAATAACAATGTCTGTATCTATTCAGTTCAAATTATAATCAATGAGCAACTCTTCCCCTATAAATATTGATTTTATGGCATATACGAATACACGGTTTCCTTCACACCCCTCGAATATGCAATGAGGTTTCTTATTTGTGGTCATAGGTAGTTTACTATTTATAAACCCTACAATGTTCCCTACTGATTTTGGCCTTCCATCAATACACATAGTTGCACCTTTATTTTAACCATTATCTTTTAGTTGTATATAATTTGTGGCCACAACATATCTTCAAATAATTTTGGTATATTGGACTAGTCGTACCCAAATATTGTAGACAAAACAGGGTCCTACATATTCCATCAATTCAATTAATCTATCGTAACATACCTCTATGCTATCCATGGAAAATAGCACCAAACTATGTAATGACGATGGGGAAGTGCAATATATCCCTTCATTGAACGAAAAATCAGTGTTTATTTTAGGAAAGTCCTTGGGTACCCATTGTTTCACTAAATTTGTGTACCTCAAGGGAACCTCCATGTCATTTATGCTCTCATTATCATAAGAACATGACCACCCTTTATTGAGAAAAATTTCCATGCGTCTATGGAATTTTCTTCTAATCTTTTCACCTCTAGTTCATTTTTTTTTTGCTAGACAATGTCACAGATGTTTGTTCAATTTCTTCTATCCTACCCGAACTTCTGTCACTCAACGAAGATAGATATGACAAATACCTATTTGGTTGAGCGTCCTGTAACACTCCATCAAATGAGAGAAACTGTTAGTGAGTGTCATAATGGATCTTCAGAAACGTTTTGACGAAACCACAAGAACATTATAATAGTACAAGTGAGTTACATGGAAGTTCCAATGAGTTATAAGTAAGTTACAAGGAAGTTCCAAGTGCGTTATAAGTGAGTTGCAAGGAAATTTTTGTAGTCAGTGAAAAAATTATGGTAGAAAGCAAAATATGTCTCAGTCAATCCATGAATTGTCTAAAATGTTCGCTAGAAATGTTTGTCATGCCATCCATGAATTTACAATGGTTGTATGTAAAAAACACTTCTAAATACCCAAAAATATATGAAAATGGGGATTTGAAACTTGTAAAAGTATCCTTGAGAGACACATCTGCACCTGCACCCCTCAATTTTAGTCAAGCAGCAAGGTTGTCTAAAAAATACCTCATTTCTGGTTTTCAAGGCCCCAAATGGGAATTTGATTTTTGGGTCTAATGGCAAGTTAATATGTGAAGAAATCATCAGGAGAAGAGTATAAAATTGAATATTGGATCTAATACCCAACTAATATGTGAAGATATCATCAACAAAGCACCAGATAGTAGGGTAAATTACCGAAGGAAAAGCATTAGTTTTTTTATTCATTTTTAGGTTTTACTTACATGGGAGATGAGATGGTCCATTACGAATGGTTGGCTTTATTATTTAACTAACAAATGATTTAGCACATACAACTAATAATTCTAATTATCCTTTTCCATGCTGATAGTAATATTGGTGTCCTAAAATAACATCATTTTGTTGGTTTAAGTTGGCGCTGCCTTTTAATTTGGAAACACTCATTTTAATGATACAATAAGAAGGTGATGCCAAATCAAAAGGTAGTGAATGGTACCCTTGATGAAATCATAAGCACTTCCAAATCAATGGACATCTAAAGATACATATTGTTTCAATAGGTGGTGCTACCAAAATAAAAGCCACATGTTTTAATGATTTTAACCAGTCAAATGGACTACCAGAAAGGAACAATGAATATTGAAGTTAAGTGGAGCATGATGAATGCATGAGGTAGAATTAAAATCATCGTCATTTTTTGTTTCAACTTATAACCTAAGGGTTTGTTGTTTTTACGATCAAGGAGGAGAGGTGGAGAATCATTACTACTACATGTGGGTATCCATGCAAAGGTTTTAGTGCTAAAGATTTATTTTTTAAAAATGTCATGCAAAGGTTTTAGTGCTAAAGATTTATTTTTTAAAAATTTCAAGTAGAGGGAGTTTTACATGTTTTTTTATTTTATGCAACAATAATGCATACATGTTATTAATGTGTGTACATTCCTATGAATTCAGAAAAATAAGTGTGACTGTCTCTTTTCCTTAACTTGATGGTTGAGTTGGATGCATAAAAAAAAACATGCTATTTTTTCTAGCCGCCTAATATATCTTTTTTTTTTTATGAGATTTGTAATATGGTCCACATATTCATGATTAATGCAACTACACACTTATAAATCTCTATATTTGGATTTCATACACAAAATATGACTAAGACCTACATAGTAAGAGAAAATGATTGATTATGGTAGGACCCTCAAAGCCAATCTTAGTGCTTGACATCATAATTTAAAAGGTTCGCAAATTTATTATTATTTTAGAAATATAAAATTAGTATTCAAATAATCCAAAACGTGGTTGTGCATAAGAAATTCTATCACAACTAAGCAAATTGTTAAAATAAAATTTGACATTTAGATACTAAATGAACATCTTAATGCAAATATATGCAATATAATGTAGAGGAAAAACAATATGACCTTTTTAGATTTATTTTTCACAGCTATACAAATTTTCCATAAATAAAAGTCGTTATATTTTAAAAGCTAATTGGACCCAACTCCAAAATACAATATACTCCAACAATTTTAGTCAACTCCATAGTCTCATTAAACTATCCATTAATTTTTGGGGAGCTTGGAGTAGGAGGGGTTCTTTCTCACCTCAATGAAGAAAGATATATAAAATTTCCTTCGAACTTATGGGTTTCAACCAATAACTAGGCATATTAATGTGTATTGGCAAGGTTTGGAATTGGCTCTCATCAATAATTTCTAGTCCCTAAGGTCTTTGGAGACTATAAGATCGTCATTCAACAAGTGTTAAAAAATCGTGAGAATCATGATCATTGGCTTCCTCCCATATTGAATTGAATTAATTTTTTCATTAAGAATTGTTTTCACATATATTTTCACCATATCAAACAAAATATGAATGTTGAAGCCAATTTCATGGAAAATAGGGGTGTTTTATTAAAGTATGGGGAATTAAGGATAAATGGTGAGGATATAATCACCAAACCTCCACCAAAATATACAGTAGTTAGATGGGAATTTCTTGAGCCTCGAGGATTATTAAAGTTGGGAATAGAAATTTGATTATAATAATCATGTCAGGCACCTTTGAGTTAAGAACCTTATTAAATAAGGTAGTACATGAGAGGCATTCCATTATTGTAGAGAATCGATCCCTCTCAGCCACTTGGAGCAATGACACAAGTATGGAATTAACAAAGGCTATATGGATGAGTCATGAATTAAATAGAAGGGTATATCACATGTGTGAGCCAATATATTATGATCTACAGTATTAGTTTAGTGGTAGGCAATGCTTAGAAAACCAAAGCCAAAAATTTAATGGGTTTGATGAAAATTGTTGTGGTGAAAGAATCAACTTTCAATGCAACAATACTCCAAAATTTATGCAGGAAGGGAATGTTATATATATATATAGATATATATATATATATATATATATAATATAATATATATATATATATATATTGTAAGGAAACATAGGAATCCATTATGAAGGTAATTCAAATTTTAGGTTCATCAAGCCAAAAAATTTGGAGAATTCAGGTGGAAATGGAGCGTAATGAGGGGAAAGTTGTTGAGGAGCTCAACACGACTGTGACCAGGCTTGTAGAAATGGTGGAATTCATGACCACCTTGATATCCAATAGTGATGAGATGTAATTGGCAAAGACATGCACCTGTAAGGAACTGTTGTCATGATGGTTGAAGTTGTTGGAGCTGAAAATGGAGCGTCTGTAGTTAGTTGCTAATATTATGGAGTTTATAGTTGATAATATGAGAAACAGAGGGGACTAAGGTGGAATAGAATGCAATAAACATTTATTCGATAATATGGAGGATGCAATGAATGGGGAGATCATGGATAAGGATGACAGAATTGTGAACAATGTTAGTGTGAGTCAAGAGCATCATGGAGAGGGATTTGAGGAAGACTAGGTAGCTCTAGCCAGGGAGGAGCCATAATTTTTATCTCCAATTTGATTATGGACATATGTACTACTGATACATATCCTATAATGACATTTTTGAAGGGTATATGGGAGAAGTGTGTCCAAAATAGTAGTATATCGTAAATTAGAAATATATTATGTAGAGGGGTGGGACTTTTGGACAAATGAAGATTTTTTGGCACAAGATGTAAAAGGTCATAACCTTCAAAGCCTACATTTATAATGCTAATGATACCTGTCCTTTAAAAAAAAAATATCCATCAATGTCATATTGCAAGGAATTGATGTCTTCTATGAGCGTCATTCATATTATCTCTAATGTGGTAGATGTTTACTAAATTCCAATTTATTTCACATGAATATAATTGATGGAAATTTTTGGGGAGGGTTTTGGACTATTCTTTCCCTTTAATGACTTCATCTAAGTTTTTCCTCTTATTCTCCGTTTATGCTATCCATTATTCTAACTATTGTTTGACCTATAAGATAATGGATACAAACTCCCTACATGGATAAAAGGGTGTGTAGAAATCCTTGAGGCTAGGAAAAATTTTCTCTTTTTACTCACAAGTGAACCTAACCAACTCCAAGATATTGTTCTTATACCCTTTCTACTATGATCCTTGGTTATTGAGGTTATCTAGACATTTTTTTGTAATACCTAACCTCTTCCATTAGCTTAATATTGTCTCTTCATAACCTTGTGCCAAGTTGTAGGGTCTAATCCATTGGATCCCTAGCCACAAGTATTTAAAGGGTTTTGTGAAACCTTGTTTCACTTAGTTGTAGGCCCAAATAGGACTCTCTTCCTTGGTCGCAGACACAATGAAGGGTTTTTTATTATTTCATGTGATTTAAGAGCTAATTCTATGGTTTTTGTAGGCCTCCATCCATCATCACAAAGGTTTCTTTCTCTAGTCTTGGACTGTATCACTTGGAGGGTGCCTCTAACCTTAGCCACAAGCCTTGGAAGGTTCAAAACCTTATTTCATTTTATCCACTTTTTTTGCTGGCCAAATCAAAATTATTTCAAGTGTTTATCATTGTTTTAACTTGGAAACTTTCCATTACTTCATTGAAAAACTTTTTATTTGATTAATAGGATAACTATGGTTCATTGCAGGCTAGTGTTGCCTGGTGGAGGGGTTATTGTCATTTGAGTACTTGACTAGGCCTACCAACCCTTCGAGTGAGGCCACAAGGTCTTGTGTCCTTGATTCTTCTATACTTTCCACTTATTGCAAATTTTTCTAACATATCAGATTTGAAGTGTTGCATACTTAGGCTAATCACATTGAAACCTGATAATCATAGGCCTAAGAAAATGATAAAATGTCACACATAAATAAAAAAAGGTTAAACTTTCCATAATGTAAACTGAAGGAGGAATATACGCATTGGGAGACTTTAGGAGGAATATAATTACGAGGCCCGATCAATTATCCCTCATAAAATTGTATTCATTTTCTCTACAAGAGGGGTCTTCGTTTGTATAAAAAGGATGGATTCCACTTGTGAATGTGGTAGAGAGGGAAATATATTATAAATGTAGACAACTCTCCAAAATTTTTGTTAATGGATTTCAATGATGACTCTCAATGATTTGAAATACCCTTCAAAGGAATATGTTCAAGCTATCTTATGCTCACGATAGAAGGAAATACACAATTTGTTTTAAATTTTAAAAATTTTGTAGATGGCCACCAAGGAGACTCAGTATTGTCCTTCAAATAAATAATATGACCCCCTCACAAAATGAAACACGGCCTCTAAAAATTCATGGCCTTGCATAGAAGATAGGCTAAAAAAGTTTAACTAATTTTTTTATAATTATCTTGCAAAAATTTTAAGCCCTAGACTCTTGAAGAATTTGATAATTCTCCAAGCAAGAAAGGTTTCAAATTTGAGAGTGAAAGAAAACTTTCATGAGCCCTTGTCTAAGAGACATTTTCTTCTACAAAGGTTTGTGGTTCTTTTGAGACGATGTGATGTTAGAGCAAAGGGGCCAATTTTTTGTTACTTAGGTGAAAGGTCGACTGAGAAATTGAACTTTGATTAAACCCTGCAAAGGAATACATTCAAGTTGCCTTAAGGTATGGGAGAGGGAAATACATGATTTTTTTTACTTCAAATTTTTTTGCAGATGGAAACTAAGGAGACTCAATCTTTTCCTTCAAATATATCTTACGCCCCCTCATAAAATGAAATATGATCTTTGAAAATTCACAACCTTGCAGAGACGATAGGCTCAAAATTTTTATAATTAACTTACAAAAATTCTAAGCCCTAGACAAATGAAAAATGACTTTCTTGAGCCCTTGGCTAAGAGACATTTTCTTCCACAAAGGTTTGAACCAATGTGATTCCACAAAATAAGAATAATTGAATTGACTTCTTACCAACATATTTTTTCCCCTCTGTGCCATCACCTTCCCACACCTACTCGAATGAGCTCAGTCCCTCATGGCCTGCTTGAACACCCCTGCTCTACTCTACTCGATTAGCTATAAGAATCCTTTTCAATTAATTCTCTAATAAAAAATTACTCCATAACATTATACCATATATACTAGCACATCCACATTAGTAAATGTGGTTGATATACACCGAACACATCATTTTACATCATTTGTATGTATTGAATTCAACACTAGTCTCTATTATCCAACCTCAATATATGACACAACCTGGTTTATCAAATGCTATATACATAAGATATATAATGCCATAGAATAGATGAACTATATGTTTTTATGCTTATTTAGATCCAACACATTAAATTAAGAGATCAACTAAATTTATATCATTGTTACAATATTCTACACTATTATTTGTTTATTTATATTTAGATCCAAAACATTAAATTGAGGGATCAGATAAATTTACATTGATTTTATAGTACTCCACATTTCTCTCTTGTTATGCTCATTTGATTTTGCAATATATTAAAAGCAGATAATCTAGTTGTGATGCTTATATGTACATTAAAAACATAAAAGAACTATCTATATTACATCAATAACAAGTTTATCATAATGAAACATGAAACTAATGATTATGGTGCTTTATTGAGGATGGGGCATGGTTTACTGGTAAGAGTTATGATTATGGTACTTTCTTGAAGACTAGGTTTGCATTGCTAATTAAGCATTCATTTCATATGTTGAAAAGTTTTCAAGGATTCTTAGACATTGAGGTTGGATTTTAAAGGTAAAATTTAATCCTTATGAACACACTTGAACAATAAAAAGGATTTCACAATTATGAAATTCAATGAGAATTGTTAGAGAGAAAAATATACTCTATATTGAATGGTCTTATAACAAATTGAGTCTCATGGAGTGAAATCTAAATTAAAAAATGAATTGACATACCGTGGATTTAAATCACCATGAATTAAAAAATGAATTGAATTTAAATATTTTGATTTAAAAGATGAATTGAATCACCATGTGGATTGAAATCTGAATTGAAATAGGTAGCCGATGGAAGGTAATGGAAGAGGCCGCAGGTAGTCTAACATGCTTAGAAAGTGGTCCATAAACTAGGCCATACTAAGTGTTGGGTATATAAAGCTAACCTTACTTTAGATGAATGTAACTTTTGTTAAATTAACATAGAAAGAGGGATCGTGATTGACTGTGTCCAACAATTCCTCACTAATGATCGAGGTTGATTTTCATCAACATATCCTTAGTCTATAAGTAAGGATTATGCATAAGCTAAATACATTCATTTATTATTTCATCATCATTATTATAGAAAAGAATATGTCATGTTGCACTTTCTTATATTTCTTATAGACTTAACGATAAGAAATGATGATATGGTTCCATTTTTTATTATTTTTATCCCTTATTTTTCAAATTATTTATTAATTTTCCTCTCTTGCATAATAACACATGAAAATGTCGATGACAACAATGTTGACGATGACAACGATGATGTTGATGATGATGATGATGATGATGATTTATGATGACGACGATGTTGTTATTGATGATGATGATGATGTTGATGAAAAAGATGATGATGATGATGATGATGATGTTGATGAATATGAAGAAGATGATGTTGATGATGATGTTGTTGATGATGATGATGATGATGATGCTGATGAATATGAAGAAGATGATGTTGATGATGATGATGATGATGATTATGATGAGGATGACAACGATGGTGATGAAATGACATGGATGATGATTGTGTTGGGATAAAACTCACTAAAACCTTTCAATTTCTTATTCACATTTCTGTACGTGACTATAATGAAGTAAACTTTCATATGTACATGATTGTTATGCACAAAACTAACGTATATCTAGTTAACTAACTTTTCAGTTAATTCATCATTTGTTTAACTTGAACCAGTGTATCAATACTTCATTAGGAATTAATTAAATAATAACCATGTGTAGTAAGAACATATTAAACCATCACACATAAGAAACACATCAACAAACATGAACACTAGGATTTTTAGGTGGAAACCCAATGTGGGAAAAACCACCATTATTGTCATCTCTTTGTTTATATTTTATTATAAAGAAAGACATCTTACAATCTTGTACTAGTGCTGGCTCATATCAGTAAGTAGGCACCCACCTGAAAAAGGTTACAACCTTCTCTTGTTCTCCAGCATCCATTGGGAAGGAGCTCCAACCCCCTGATATCATTTACCAACACCCATCGGAAGGGAGCTCCAACCCCATGATCAAATTTACCAGCTACCACTAGAAGGAAGCTTCGACTTCCTCACTAAAGACTCAAACCCTCAACACCTCTGTGGACCTCGTTTCATAAATTTTCACACTGGATCCACTTGATACAAAACATCACAACTTGTAGGCCAATTTTCATCAAATTTTAACATTGGACCTACTACCATCATTTATGGTGGGTTGGTTGCAGGTGTAAGAGATAATCATTCAAAAACCAAAACGATTTTGTTAAGCGCGGGTGGAAGTTCTTCTCGGGTTTCCTTTGGAGTTTTAGTCATCAACCTCCAAATTTAGTGCTTCTACTAAAACAATGGAATTGGTTGATTTACGCGAAATATGGCAAACTTCTACTTTTCCCACAAAGCCAAAAGGAAATAAAACTGCAGTTCATAAACTTCTTAGGTCCAAAATTTATAATAAACATGGTGCACTTTCCGGAGCGATATCCATAGGATCTCATCCCTTCTTTATGAATGACTGCAATCGACTCGGAACTCAACTGGACTAAATCACATTCCATAAACCATCGAGTCCATTTTCGGGATTAAACCTCGTGCTTTTTAACCATGCTATTACCATAGGATCGGCCTCCTTCAAGCGGACAGTCCAGAGGAACGATCACATCCGATTTTGGAAATATAATCTGTGCTTATTAGCATGCGATCACCATTAGATCTGTTGCCTGTCGATCAGATGACCCAGATAATCTTTTGGGTTCTCACGAATTTTGTTGAGGTTTTCTCTGTTCCGCCAAGAATTTGTGCTTCTACCAAGTTTAGACTGGTTCTAAGTTATATTCTTAAAACATATCTAGGCTCTTCCAATACACAGAGAGTGAAGATTTTAAACATGATAACACAAAATTATCCAAAATCTAATTCTAAAAGGGCCAAACTAGAAATCAACAGTACTCAAAGATATTTAGAAGGAATTTCAAACCTCCAGTATTGACCATTCATGTGTAGAATACACAGAGACATAGAGAGATTCCAAATTTTTACAATCTAATCCTCCACAACCAAATCCCTTTACATTAATTCAAAAATTACATAAATACTTGTGCATACAATAACCAGATCCTAAAACAATGGATCAAAACTGTCTAATCCTATCTAATATGCATGATATTCTCCTCGAGAATCTCAACTAAGCCTAACTACTTGAATTTATTACAAGCTAATCCAAACCCTGAATTCTAGCTCAAATCCTATCTAGAAAGCTTTGTAAAGTGACAGCTAAAGGAGCCCACTCCTTTGCTTGTAAACTTTTCTTATATTTTTGGAATAAAATTCGAAGCCTTTTGTCTTCAAGCCTCATGCTCCTACATCAATTTAAGTCTAGTACCAAATATCAAAATTGAAACTGATCACTAGAAAAAGTCACTTAATCACTGAAAAAATTGAATTAGCCAATCACTGAACCAACTAAGACCCAAATTAATCAACTTATTCTCAAACAACCAAAGAATTTAGATAATTGTAACTAGAATACCAGTACTAAACCCAGATATTGCATCAGTTCACTGAACCAGCTAAAATTATGATCAATAAAATGTCAGAATATATTTTTGCTACTTTAATTTAGAAAATCCACATGTATATGTGACTTCCTTGAAGCATACCTGTGTGTATATCTCAACAAATTGAACCCTAAAAATGAATCACTTTCATTTTGAAACAAACACTAAGTTACACCCTAAACCACTAAATTACTTGGAAATAATCATATAAATGTCACATATCTTCAATCACATGTAACTAACAACATCATCACTCTTCAATCAATCAATTCAAATTCAATCATCACTGTTAAACCCAGATCATCAAGTAAAATTTAATGATAGACAACATAAACACAACAAGACTGATTAGACTGATCAGACATCTTATTCAGCAAAACCCTAGCTTATATACATGCTTTCCACAAAACACTTTCTTGTGTATACACGCTCTTCAGGAATCAAACCTATATATAGATGTGTCCAAAGTGAATAATTGAGACACGACTTACCAGCATTAAACCCATGTATGTACATGCCTTTTAGGTTATCAAACTCGCATACAAATATGCAACTATTGACTTATAGCTTCACTACACATCAGACCTTTAGAACAAACCCATCACTTGGCATACATAATAAAACATGTGTCAGACATAAATATTACAGATCAAAGAAATCCATTATCAATATAGTCATTTCATATCTGTTGGAATTGGTCCATCATCAAATTCTTGGGTGCATACTTAGTTTTAGATCAAACAATTCATTAATAGCCCATTACATGCACACTTTCTTCACATCTAACTATTCATTAAATATTCATTACTTGCACATCCAAACATTTTTATCTTAATCTCCTCATATAGCTTAGGCCTTATCCAATACCACAGGTTAAATCCTTAGTGATGTTGATGTTATTCTTAGATGATATCAAATATCTATTGCCACGCTCATTACTATGGGTCAATACCATAGTAAAGATCCCTAGTATTTAGGATACCATGGTGTAGAAACTGTATGCGCTTTTCATTCTCCATATCCATGTATGTACATGGATTTCCTTCAAAGAAACCATATTTAATTATCAAAACATCACCTTCATCATTCTTCTGTCTTTGGACTACTATGCCTTTGTCCAATTTTTCTGTCACATTTGTACTGGCCTAAATATTCATCCTGCTATCATCATGTTGAAATGTTTACTAAGTAGGTTTCCATCAAGGACAACATGTTTTTCATAATGCCAACATATTGAAATGATGATGGTGATGAAGATAAATATGTCATTATATGGTCATGATGAAGACAATGATGATTTTCATAATGATGTTCATGAAAAAGATGACGATGATGAAAAATATGATGTCGATGATTCGAACATAGGTTTGTAGTGACATTTTTATTTGAACTTAGGTTTTTCATTGTCCCCATTCACAAGTCACTCTATGTGGGGTCAAATCATAATTTCCACTAATTAGTAAATGGAAATATTTGGAAATTATTAGATGAACCAAAGTTAAAATTAGAGATTATGGTATAAAACTAAACACGCTTCTCTTTGTTTCAAGAATAATATATTCTATACTGAACAAGGAAAAACATGTGAATATGGAAGCTCATATGGCCCTTCCCCCCCCCGCCCCCCCGCACATAAATCTCAATTTCCTGATACCCAATCTATATACTATAATATATTTGAAAGAAGCACAGTAACAATCAAACACAAAACTAGGAAAATAAAAATTTAAGGTGAACGAAAGAGGACAAACCAAATGAAAACATATAAATAAATACCTCAAACATTTCAAAATTCTAATATTATTGCTCTTATTCCTTATTCAATGCATCATATGTATCATCCAGTTTAGAATTCATGTTCAAAGGATTTTCCATATCAACATCATCATCGTCATCTATATCATCATCCAGAACATGCTCTTCTACATTTGTTTTGACTTCTTCAAGTTCTTTGTCTGACACAGTGTCAACTATATCATCTAGTTCATGCAAATTAAAAATGTCTTGATTAAAATATACTTGAACTTCTTTGATGTCTTCATTTGACACATGAAACCCCTGCTCCTCTACATCATCTTCTTCTTCAATTTCATCTAGTTCTTCCCCTACATTATACTTTATCAGACATCCTCTTGGATCATATCTAACAACTTATGACTAGCCTACTTTACCTGGAACCTCTACGTAAAATACATGTTCACATTGGCTTGGAAGAAAATAGGGATCTAATACTGGCCCAAAATTCTTTGTATAAACCATGGTAAATCTATTAGCATGCTCAATAACGGTTCTATCACAGTCATGCTCATGGATTCGTTGCCTAAACCATTTGACATCAAACAAAAATAGTTTGAAGGATTCAAAGTCACACTCAAGTATATCATGTAGATACCCATAGTATCAATTGTTAAAGACTTTTGGATGTTTGCCACCTCTAGAGGCAACATTGAGAACCTGCAATACTCTAGTTATCCCACTATCAGAAGTTTTCATCTTTTCATCCAACTTTTTCATTCAAAATTTGTGGCCATCACACCACATTTTATTGTGGTGTTTCAACTGCAATATGTCAAACAGATAAACATTGCACTGTTAATTGATAAGAATATTTTTACTTGGAAAAATTGAAAATTAATTAAAAACACACCATATACATCAATATAATTGTAAAAAAAAACTAAGTAGTATGGGTAAATATGCTTGCGTGATAACCTTTTAAACCATTTTCTAAATCAATTTCCCTATGTGAGTTTGGTATCTCCACTACATTGAGCTTCTCTGACCAATGTAGACACACAATATCATGATAACCTACTAGTATTAGCTTGTTTGCATCATTCAATCCATACCTTCATTCAATCAATATTGTTCGCAATGTATAAATGTATTTCATCCCACTCTTGACATGTTGTATTGAAATAAAACAATTCACATATATATAATTAGTTACCATGTTATACCTTCATAATAATGAATTATGCAGGAATACTAAAAACTAAATAAGTACGATATACATAAAAACAAAAAATTCAAATGTACTATAAATCTCCACTATCTACTTACATCTCGCTTTCCTTATTCTACCTTTCCCCAATAGGTTCTCCCCTTCAAATTTGTTCATGGAGTTGACATCCCAAATTCAATCCAATACATTAATACTTTTTCCTTTTGTAGGACTATATTGACGAATATAAACCATGGTTTGATATACCATATATCCCTCTACCATGCAACCCTTAGGACATTCTCTTTGTTTGACGAAAGTTGTTGGGATGGAGTCCCCTAGGTTAGTTTTCGGGTTAAGATAACCCAAGTTTTAATGTAATTTTTATAAAATATGTAAAGTATCCATGTTTTGTGGATGCAGAGCACGTAGAGGGTTAGGAGTCAAAGGGGTTTTAGCCCCTTGTTTATGAAAGGCTCAGTCGGTTTTGAGATCCACCCATGGCCCATGGACCATGGGATTGTATGTAAAAGGCTATAAATAGGTGTGTCTTAGAGAGTCTAAGGCATAATCTATGTAGAATATATCCTGTTAATAATGGTTCAATAGAAGAGAAGCGATAACACAAAGAAGTGAGTCAGATAGGAGAGAAAGGCTTTACAGCTGAGTGCACAGAGGCCTAGGTAGAGTCCACAGCTGAGTGTGTGGACCCCTGTAGCTGAGTACATAGGGTAGTTTTGAGTTTGTAAACCTAAACTGAAGATCAGTAAAGAAGATTATTGAAGAATTCTTGTGTATATCTATTTATTTCTATTTACTTCTATTTACAATATATGTTGTGGATGAATAATGTGTTTATGAAATAATGATCTAATCTTGTACGATTCACTCGAATAAGTCTTAATAGATGTACACAATGCATGTTAAGCACTTTCACGAAAATTGTGATGAATTATGCTATGTTTTCTAAATGAATTAAGTAAATCAGCATGAACACTAATCCATTATTGTTCTCTGGTGCACATAAGTGACTAAATTGACTAATGCAGGTATGCAAAGGCAATCGTAGACCTTCGCGAAGGTCTAAAGATTGTGTTAGTATAATTGCAGTATCGATCTCTAGGGGCTTATAGATTTGCGCGAAGGCAGATCTAGGGTGCTAAGAGACATCACACTGACCTTTGGATGCAGAAACTTGGTTCCAACATCCCCCCATATTGCTTCGGGTGAGACTACATCCTGCGCTATGCAGGTTGTTTCTGAAAGGGCCAGTAGTGTAGGGTTTTTGTTGGTTGGCGCAGCTAACTCTAAACCTGGGTTAGGACCCCCTAAGCTAACAAAAAGGAAAATAGCCCAAAGAGGATGGATGGGTCCACAAGGCCCCAAAAAAGGAAGTTGGTTTTAATCTAGAGCACACAAAGGAAACATTTGTGGAGTCCAAGAAAAACTTTGCTGAGGCATCCACCTCAGGAAGTCAGGACAAGATGCACGACACCTGAATGCCTGCAGAGGTTGATCCCTTTGTTCTTACCACATTCTTGGAGACCTGCATGAAACTGTTGAGTGACATCAAAGCTGTGAAAGGCCCGCAGGAATTAATAAACAAATGCGTTGGCAAAGAAAACACCCTTGATAGACACTGTATAGTTAGAAAAAATGGCAAACATAAGGCAAGAACGAGGTGCAAGATGAGGCTCACTGCATAGATAGGAGATTATGAGATGGACCAGGTCATCTTAGATCTGGGGTCCAATGAGGATGTTTTTCCAAAGCAAATATCGGAAAGAATGGGGAGACCCATGCTATAGTTGTCTTAGATCCAGCTCAGAATGGTGAAATAGTAGAAGATCATCCTGATGGGATGATTATATGGAGTAACTATTGATATCAAAGGTGTGAGTGCAAGGGATGAAGTTGAAGTGATAGAGATCGTGGATGATAGTAGCCCATACCCTGCACTCCTGGGAATTGACTAGGCCATTGACATGAATGGGGTGATCAACTTGAATAAGAGGAAAATGTCATTTGAAAGGAAATTGCTTCGGGTTGTAGTGCCTTTGGACCCTGCAGAACGGGCATAATACACTGAACTAGTCCACAACTATAAAGTAAGTGACGGTGAACTAGATCATATCTACAAAATAATAGCATGAGATCAAGACTAGATCAATCCAATGGCAGATGGGAGGATCGCATGGGATCGGGAGAGTTCCTGCACCTCTGATTCAAATGGAGAGTTGGAACATTGGCATAATCGTTTGCATGAAGTATCTACGTTGCGATGCAATATGATGACCAAGTCATTGCGCTGTGTTTCATTAGAGGTAAGGAAATTACCTTATTATGATGGTTTAATTGATGTGGATAAGTTTTTGGATGTGTTTGAGTGTGAAGTCATTGAGCATCACCACTTCCAAGCACTAGATCTGGTACTGTGTGCTACACGCATGATTGTGGGGTACGCACAAGGATAACTTTGATGGATGGAGGGATTGCAGAAGAATGATGAGGTTACGGTTTGAGCAGCCTAACACTAGATTGACTGATAAATATAGTGGGAAGGATGATCCGTAATCGCCTAGCGAAGTGGACTAAATCTTATAAAATGGAGCCATAGCCAGAGTGGGTACACTCATTTTTCCATACTTTGGATACAATTCCCATGAACTGGTATTTGGAAACGGAGCTTCACCATAGCACCGTGGGGTGGGATATATTGAGGGAAGGGTTTTTATTGACCTTTAGTTTTGAAGACGATGCAGGAGATTAAGGCAGTTATCTTTAGAATGCCGCA
The DNA here is from genome assembly GCA_000404065.3 of Pinus taeda. Classification (NCBI taxonomy): domain Eukaryota; kingdom Viridiplantae; phylum Streptophyta; class Pinopsida; order Pinales; family Pinaceae; genus Pinus; species Pinus taeda. The sequence continues at coordinate 34,412 of APFE031069033.1, read as the reverse complement.
AGAACCATTAGTGGCTCCAACTATACTGGAGCACCCAGCTGCTCCATGCACTGGAATGCTATAATGTGATTGCCGAAGAAGATGATGAGGATCAAAGGAACATTAATATCCTAGAAGCAAAAGTGTATTGCGAAGTCGAAGGTTTGCAAATAGAGAACCCCAAACATCACCGCATCGTTGAAGAAAAAGCAAGTAAACATTGGCATTGAAGTAGGACCGAAGTTTGCAAAGATTGGGGATTATTGAGACGATGCCACTATGGATAAAGTTACTGAGCTACTTCATGAGTACCAGGATCTTTTCCCTACCAATTTTTTGGACCTGAAGGGCATAATAGGCAACTTGGGAATCATGAATATTACTCTGAATCCAGACGCACAACCTATTACCTAGAGATCGTATCGTTTTAATCCCAAATATAAGGAAAAGGTTTGTTGGGAGTTGGATAAGATGCTGGAGGTGGGCATCATAGAACCTGTGGAGGAATCTAATTGGGTGAGCTCGATGGTGGTTCAAGAGAATAAACAGAAGGGTGAAATAAGGATTTGTGTAGATCTGAGGAAGCTTAATGATGCCTGTATCCATGATCCATTCTCGGTGTTGTTTACCGATGAAGTATTAGACAATGTTGGAGGGCAGGAGGCCTACTCATTCACTGACGGGTTTCCAAGGTATCATCAGATCAAGATCACGCCTAAGGATAGAAGAAAAACAACCTTTGCAATAGAGTGGGGTTGTTTTCAATACACTGTGATGCCGTTTGGACTCAAGAATGCAACTTTCAAGGAGTTCATTCATAAGTTCCTGGAAGTATACTTTGATGACTAGACAATGTTTGGACTAGTAAAACACCATGTAGGCAGTCTCCACTTGATGTTGGATACATGTCACAGATACCAGCTTGTGTTGAACCTGAAGAAATTCATGTTCTGTGTTCCCTTTGGAATCTTGCTGGGCCATGTGGTGTGCAAGAAAGGGTTGATGGTGGACCCTGCAAAGATCGTAGTGATAGTGAATCTGGAGGCCCCAAGGAACATAAAGTAGTTTGCGCATAATGCTAGGATATATAGGATGATACAAAAAATCTATCAAAGCATATGCTCAGATTACCACACCTATGGAGAAGCTACTAAAGAAGGACACAACATTCTTCTGAGATGAAGAATGCTAGTGAAACTTAGATGTTTTGAAAGAAAATATGGTCACCGCACCGATCTTGGTATTCCTTGATTGGAAGAAGGAATTTCATGTACATGTGGATGCCTCTTGCATTGATTTGGGTATAGTTTTAACAGAAATCGGTGAAGGAGAGATGGACCACCCTATAGCCTTTGCTAGTAGGAAATTATCGAAGGCCAAGAAGAATTACTCAATGACTGAGCACGAGGGATTGGCCATGATGTACGTGCTGTAGAAGTTCAGACACTATATGTTAGGAGGACACTTCAAGATGTACATAGATCATTCCATGTTGAAATACTTGGTCAATAAGTCTGTGTTGGGGAGGAAGATTTGTAGATGGTTGCTGCTACTCCATGAGTATGACTTTGAGGTAATTCTGAAGCTAGGAAGGTTGAATGCAGGACCTAACCATCTGTCGTGGATTGAAACAAGAGAGGAGCCTAATAATTTGGAGGAAGAGTTGTTGGATGTGCAGCTCTTCGCAGTGTGTGTAGCAGATAATCATTTTGCAAATATTATTCACTTTTTGACTACGGGGATGGCATCAGAAGGGTATACAAGTTGACAAAAGAAGGAACTAGTAGTGCACACAACATACTTTTCAGTTATGGCGGGACATCTATATTAGATGGATGCTGATGAAATATTGCAAAGAAATGTGCCAGAATTTGAGAGAAATAACATTCTCATTGAAGATCATGGAGGGGTTGCGAGAGGACATTATGCAGGAAAAGAAATTGTGTAGAAGATTTTGCGTGCAGTTCTATGGTGGCTAACACTATACAAAGATTCCAAAGTGTATTGTAAGGCATGCGATGCATGTCAGAAAATGGATAGACCATAAAAGAGGGATGAATTTACATTACAACCCCAAGTATCATTGCAACCATTTGAGAAATGGGTGATTGACTTTGTTGGGCCAATTTATCCCCCAGGGAAGAAGACTGGTGCACACTAGATCATCACTGCGATGGAATATCTCAGCAGATGGTTAGAGGCATAGTCGGTTAAGGATTGTACAAGGGCTACAACAACAAATTTTTTGTTTGAATATGTCTTAACCAGATTTGGATGCACAAAAGTGTTGATGAGTGACAAAGATACACACTTTCTGAATGAAATAATTAACGCATTGATAGAAGAATTTTAGGTCTATCACCAGAAGAGTACAACATATCACCCACAGGCCAGTGGAACTACTGAGGCCTTTAACAAGATTTTGGAGAATGCGCTGATGAAGATTTGCAACACACAGTGAAATGACTAGGATGTATGCTTACCTACAGTCCTATGGGCATATAGGGCTACTTGCAAGAAGTTGATAGGACAAATGTCGTTCAGATTGGTTTATGGGGTAGAAGCTATAATTCTAATGGAGTATATTGTGCCTAATCTATGCATAGAAATTCTCATAGGTATGAAAGACTGTGAAGCCTTGGAGGAATGACTCGTGTAGCTGATGGGGCTTGAAGAGGACCAATTCTTGGCTAGATTCCATAAGCAAGTATAAAAGGAACATGAAAAAGCATGGCACAATTGACACATCAAGCTCCGCACATTCAAGGTAAATGATATTTTCTTGTTATATGATAGTAAATTCACTAATTTTCTAGGGAAATTTCAGATGCATTGGATGGGGCCCTATATTATGAAAGAAATTACAGATGGAGATGCAATTAAGCTCACGAAGTTGAATGGAGAACATTTTTCTAGGGAGAGTGAATGGGAGCTAATTGAAGTTGTATATAAGGGATCCTGCACAATGACTATGTGGCGGTAGGATAGTCTTGGTGCTCCAGGTAGTTGTAAGGGAGCGCAAGACTCTAAAATACACTGCCAAGTTTGGAGGACTACGCAGAAGGCGGGCTGCACCGAAAATAGTAAAGTTGCAACATATGAAGTTGCATCCAAGAAGCTATGCCACAGAGAGATGTGCCATGATGCGCAGTAGGAAAGTGACCATTGGAGTCACTTTTCATGATTTGAAAACCAAAATACAGTTAAGGAGAGTGGGATGGCAGCATTTAAGGCAAAATATTTGAAGATCTACTACCAAAACATCATTAATTGTCAAAATTTGAGGGTAACAGTCAGTTTGAATTCAAACACCCCTATAAATTATGTGTGCCAGTCCAACAGAGAACACTTTCCACCCTTGGAGTTTTTGCTGAAATTTTTTGTCTGTCACTGATGAACCGAGAGTTTTGGGAGGAATTCTTCACCCGCATAGACCTTTCTCTAGAAGCTCGTGAATTATTTATAGAAAAGATGACTGTCACCAACCCCATCGAATCTTTGAGTTCGGAAGCCACTGTATCTGATGCCCCAAGACCTGAAGTATCAAGTGTTGAAGCTACGACTACGGTGCCCACAACGCCAAGGTCACCAAGGCCAAAACAATCCATGGCAAAAAATAAACAACCTATAGAAAAGAAACCTACAGCAAAGGAGAAGCCAAAAAAGCTAGTACAGGTACATGCTTCTGTAAGGAAGCATACTGCAACACCATCCCAGAAGAAAGATAAGTAGTTAGTGAAGGATAAGCAGAAGGTTGTAGAGTTGGAGGTGGAAGAAGGCCATGGAATTGAGGATTTCGATGCTGAAGGTGAAAAACCTATAACAAATCTCCCTAGGCATATCCCTTCAAGTAAGGGAGAGGTGAATATTACTAAGGACCCAGACTTAGAGAAATTCACTATCTCCATGCCCCTGCTACCTGAGTAGGTGCCTTATGAAGGTCTGCGGCTCGCGCGAGTCCCACTATTGAAGATGGAGGATTGGGACCTTGCAGATCAAACTAAGTTCTCACACTTAGAGATAGAGAATTATATGAAGAGATTTTACTATGAAGAAATGGGTGTGACAGTGCTGGAAATGGAGAAATGGGTCTGCAGTGTTGAGCAATCAATATTGCTCAACTTGCTATGGGTGCCACATTACTACCGCACCCCCATTAACATAATTTGCATATGCCAACTGCTCACTTGGGTGCATGATGGGTGTTTATGGCTAGGAGGGCCTATACCCATCACAAATATGCTCATTCACAGGATTATGCACTTGCCACATGAAGGTCTGAACCTAGCCAATGAGTTTGGTGGAAAGATGGGAGAAAAGGAGCTTGTAGAGTGAATGAAAAAGGATTATGAACTTGTGAAAAAGTCGTGTGGGTATTCCATTTTATCCATCTCAGACCCTATAGTTCAATTGCCCAGAAAAGTGATGAGGAAATTTAGCATGGATGAAGTTATGGCGCCTTTATTATCCCTAGATACTCAATGCAAGAAAGGCGTAATATTCAATTGGTCCAGATATCTATGCCAGGAATTCCTTACGAATTGCCATAAGGCCCATGATGAAACCAAGCCATTTCATTACGCTTGGCTTCTTTTGTCTATTGTGTTAGTGGCATGGGAACTACGAAAGGATAGATAGTTTCCTTCGCTGGAAGCAGGATTACCAGAAGTAGCGCAGTTCACCTCCTTGTGGGCTACCAAGGACCTTGCATGGACCATAGAAACAAAAATCTTTTGGGTCCTGAAGGAAGCGAGTCTCCACATGGTTGTTAACCAGCGTCCAAGTTTTTTCCCAACCTTGTACACGCAACTATCAACCTACGCCACATTCAAGGTTGACTTTCACAGGGTGTATATCTAGGCATGAAAGGTTCCAGCACAGAAGTGGCATGACTTTCCATATTTGTTGATGGAGACCAATGTACAAGAGTAGTGGCATGATGGCCAACTAAGTGGCATGCCCCTTAAGATCTAGATGTTGGGCCAAGAATAAGATCAAAGAGTGCATCCACAAAGAAAAGGAAGGAGGCAGCTTAGCTTGCTACACAAAACATGGCTGCACAGAAAAAGAAGGATGTTGTAGAGAAGGCTCGGGTTGAAAAGGAATGTGCTGCCAAGGAGAAGGCAGACCAGGAGTAAAGCGAGACTCAAAAAGGTGACAAATCACCTTCATCATAAACTGAAATAGAAGAGCTTACAGGACAAGATGGTGGATGCAAGGAATGGTGGCGCACCCCCTTCATTCTGAAAAGGCGAGAGATGGAGCAGTAAGGTGGATCACAAAAGAAGTAGAAAGCTCAAAAAACACAGGTTGATCCCATGGTACTCGCAGAAAGAAATGTTGACAAGATCTGTGATAAATTTAGGGATGCTACAATGGAGGTACTGTAGCAATTGGAACAACAATACATACAAACATTGGGAGGAGTCCAGAAGGATATTCGAGAGTTGAAGCTCCAAGTAACCAAGATCCAAGAAGATGTCAGGAAAATGCATAGTGCAATAGGTAGTTCAGCATGAGGTAAAATTACAGGTGTGGAGATAATTTATTGGTTGCATGATGTGCGAGTCTTCCCCTTACCTGTAGGTTTAGTCGACGCTGACGCCGAGGAACATTGCGCCCTCCTTAATAGAGTCCCAAAAATGGGCCTGGACCTTGCCATGATGAAACTAGATTCATTGCATGCATTATTATAGGGAATCATGGAAGAGCTTTGCATTAGGGAACATTGAGCTCTCAATGCTGTCAGCGAGATAAAAGTTAATAATCAATAGTTGCTCGCTAAAAAGATGCACGTTTTGCAGAAGAAGGAAATGTTTCAGGCGCACAGTTCATGATTGGAGTTAGCAGACGCGGAGGCATGCAAAATAGTGCCTGAGCTTCATATTCTTGAGGATGCACAACCAGAAAAGAAGGTTAGAAAATTAGTTGCTGGCGTGTGTGAAGCCAAAGCCAAGGTTCACTGAGTTCAATTTAAACTCAACATGAAGATCATTGAGCTACAATTAAAGATGTTTCGCATGAATCTACTAGAGGTCCGGGAGCAGCGTGAAGCTTCGATCAAGGAAGGGTTGGATACTCTGGATGCCACCATTGCAGATTGCGCAATAATATTTGAGCAAGCCATGGAATTGGTCACCAATTTGCAAGAAGATACAAACCTACAGACATTGAATACAGAGATCAGGGAGCTTCAATGACAATATAACGAAGTTAGGGAAACAACGCACTCAATCACACCAACAAAGCACCTTGCAAAATTATAGGAGGGGAAGCAGCTCCTAGCACAGGTAGAGGCGGCATAGAAGAAGGAGGCCTTGCTAAACGATAGGTTGGAACCATGGTTGGAAGAAGCTTACTAGATCATGCCAACCATCTAGGATAAGCTGAATGGCTTACAGTACACACAAAAGACAATGAGGTTGGCTACAAAATGACCAGCTACAGTGAAATTAGTTGAAGAGTTCTAGCTAGTAGCCACACAGAGTGGTTTCAAGATTGTGGTAGTTCAAGTGGAGGTGGTGGATCTTCGTAGCAAGATCACAACGCCAACCGAGTGGCTCAAGGACGAGTCATGATTTTTGTGTTGTGGGCCTATTGGGATGGGGCCCTGTGGGTCAATTTTAGGGTTAAGATAACCCAAGTTTTGATGTAATTTTTGTAAAATATGTAAAGTCTTCACGATTTGTGGATGTGGAGCACATAGAGGATTAGGAGTCAAAGCGGTTTTAGCCCCTTGTTTATGAAAATTTGAGTCAGTTTTGAGATCCACCCATGGCCTACAGACCATGGGATTGTATGTAAAAGGCTATAAATAGGTGTGTCTTAGAGAGTCTAAGGCATAATCTATGTAGAAGATAGCATGTTAGTAATGGGTCAATAGAAGATAAGCGATAGTGCAGAGAAGTGGGTTAGATAGGAGAGAAAGGCTCTGCAGCTAAGTACATAGAGGCTTGGGTAGAGTCTGTGACTGAGTGCACGAAACCCTACAGGTAGAGTCAATCTTGCCTGTTCATTAGGTGGATGATCTAACGGTAGAACTTATGTTTAGTTTAGGGTTTTTTTTGCCCTAGAAGGCAACCCCTCTCTTTGTATGAGGGCATTGTATTTGAGGCTGTGTAATAGATGTGTATTCTCTGAGCGAGAAACAGAGAGGTGAGACTGTGAGAGAAAATAGAGGATATTACAATAGATCTGCTATAGGTTGTGTCTCTTCATTTTGTTGGATAATAGAAAGGAAGGACTGGCTGTTCGGGCTGGATGTAGCCCAAACTAGGTGAACCACATATATCTGTGTCTCTCTAGTTTTATGCATTTTTTGTGTTTGTATTTCTACAATATTCTATGTGTTCCATTGCTCTGTAATATAGAATTCTCTAACACTGTCAACCTCGACACCCAATCACCTGCACCACACATTCTCTAACACTGTCAACCCCGACACCCAATCACCTGCACCACACCACCTCAATGCAAAGGAATTAGGGCTTGGGACCTTAACCTGGCCCCTGGTGACATAACCATCACATGAGCACAGGCAAGGAGGAACAAAGCACTGATGAAATGGGGGCTTGGGACCAACTTAGCCCCTGGTCATATAGAGCTACACAGGACCACATGTTGAAGATTGAGCACTATGAAAATGGGTACGGGAATTTAGCCCTAGCCCTGCTAGGCGTTTGGAGACTCATAAGACCTCGGAAAAGGATATATAGGGTTCCATTGGTGGAGGCAGGCAGTTAGCTCCAACCCTAGCCATATTGCGCCAACATGATCATCGCCCAACATATAAGGGGCTAAGTCGGAAGGGGTGGGTAGTTAGCCTCGAGCCCCAGCCACATGACCCATGCAGCCATATTATTCTACATAAGGGTTATTAGAAAATTTAATTATTTAACAAATTACACCTTTGGCAAGAAATTTTGTCACCTCCGCAATGGAAAACAAGGTAGATTTGTAGGACAGTTAGACCACTGGTCTGATTTCTAGGATGGATAACAACAAAAATACATGGAGAGCTTGTAGAGCCATATTTTTGTGAGTTTTTAGCCTGCTAGACCTCAAGAAGAGTTTAGCTAGGGGTTTTTCGACATTCTGGATTAAATTGTGACCTCTATTGGATGCTTTTAGCACATCTAAAGGATTTTTTTGCAAATTCAAGTTCATGGGTGTATGGATCAATCAATGTTTTGGAGCCATTCTTGAAGGTGTTTGAGCATAGATGGATTTGTGGGAAAATTAAACTATTGGTTCGATTTGTAGGATGGATAATAACAAAACTACATGGAAGGCTTGTAGAGACATATCTTTGTGAGTTTTTGGCCTTTTGGAGCTCAAGAATAGTCTACCTAGTGGTATTTGGACATTCTGTATCCAATTGTGACCTCTATTTTCTTATTTGAGGACATATAAAGGAACTTTTTATAGCTTCAATTTCATGGGTGTATGGATCAATCATTGTTTTGGAGTAGTTCTTGAAGGTTTTTGAGCAAGGGGTTTTCTTACCTTCAAAAGTTTACTACAACAACTGTTACTTGTAGGGTTCAACTCTTCTACACTTTTTCTCATTATGTCGTGTTGAGGAAAGTTTTCTATTTTTCCTTCAATGTGGAATTGAAATGCTTATATGCTCGTGTATGCTCATTTTCATATGGAGTAAAGGGTCTTTGTAGAAGACACCTTGTGATTCTGATGTTTTCATGACTGACTATAGCTTGTCATGATGTTTATATGAGAGTTCTTTATAGGAGAATATTTCTTTGAAGGGGAATTAGCCACATGTTTTATCATAAAACTTTTATGTACTCATTTTCCACTAAATATATGTAGTGGTCTAGCTATGTTGGCAGACCTAGAGATGTAGTCAAGGAGCGATGAACTCCATCATCAAATCCTTTCTTCTACCCTTCATGAATTTTGGTATGAGTTATGTGATGTTGAGTTGATTGTGCCTAAGTTTACATGTGAGAAATAACTCATAAATTCAAGGGACATTTTGGAAACCTTGTTTTTTGTTAAGACCCATTTTCCCCTGCAAATCGTCGGAGAACGATCCCAATCTCTAGGAAGAGGAAATTGACCTCCTCCTCCATTTTCAGATCAATTGGTATCAAAACGTCATCTGACCAAGTTGTAAGAATGGGAAATAAGAGTCTTTAAGATCTATAGGAGATGTATTTGGCTCTTCGTATGGAGAAAATTGATTTGAGAAGAATGCTAGAAATGGTTGAAGAGGAGAAGAGGCATATGCACCTTTGATTGCAGCATGTGCTTGAGGAACAAGTTATTGAAAGTTCCATTGTTGTTATAACAAAAGACACCTCCAAAATGAAATTAATATGTGGGCATGGTTCACACAATGGTTATGGACCATATGAGGAAAATAATACATGTGAATTTTTCAAGCATCTACAAGATTCTCACCATATGCTAGTTGGTAAAAGTGGCTGGCTAGAGTCATCTTCAATGCTATCATCATCATCAAAAGTTGAAAAGATGAATGGAAAGTTCAAGGAGGTAATAATAATTGCAAGTACAATTCCTTTTGTTTATGTTCATAACACCCCTTTTGCAACATTTGAGCAACATTCCAAAGGCATTAGTATGAAGCTTCTTTTAAAAATGGGTTATGAAGGAGGACACCTCGGCATTAATGGCCAAGGGATCACCAATCCAATCATGGTACAAGAGAGACCAAAGTATCAAGGATTGGGATATGATCAAAGGGAGTTTGGAGAATTCTCTAAACGACTTGAGGTACAACAATCATATGAGAATGACATTTCACACCAAGATGGTGGTGACAATGTTCATTTGTCTCTCAAGAGAGATGAATTCTTTAAAGGACCTTGCATGTCATCGTCCACTCCACATCATCAAAGTTGCAGCCCCAGGGACAAGTATAAATCTCATGGGTGTTTTCCAAATGATGGTAATTTTGACTATTTGTGGAATATGTACCCTTGTACTTTTTGTGATGCATTTAACCATTGTGTGGTTGTTTGTCAGAAACGCATGGTAATGGTTAAAAGGATGGATCAGATTCTAGGTATCAAGCATGATGAATCTCCTTCGCATGAGAGGAATTCCTTGTTAAAAAGGATGAAAAAGTTCTTTTGTACCCATTGAAAGATGCATGGGCATGGAAATGAATGATGTTGGAAATTACATCCAGAGCTTTGTTCCAAGTAGGGAAAATATTTTATGCAACCTAACGAAAGGTAAGAAAGAGGTGGCAAAGAGGGCTCGCAAAAATCATAAAGGAATCTTCAAGGTAAATTAGATGCAAAAAGAGAACCCATAAGCCTAGGAGAGGGAGAGATTGGGTAGATTATTTGTAAATTTGCTTTGTAATTTTGTAATTAATTGTTGTTGTTTCCCTATTTGGGTACTTTTGTAAAGTGAACAATAATATTCACTATGTGCAACAAGTATGTTTCATTGAAATTATGCTATTAGCTTGTTTATAAGTCCATATGTGTAAGGACTTTTGGAATGTACAAGTTTTCATCCAATTTTGTGTACAAGTTTGTCATGTACTCACCAATGCAAGTATTCAAGATGAAACTTGTTGTGAATAGAATCTTGGTTTAATATTGTACAATATGACTATGATTTTGTAGGTAAAGCCAATGATGTCATTGAATTTTTGCAATAGTGCACTTTTGTGTACAAGCTTAGTTTGAGGACGATAAAGCAAGTTTCTATTTCTTATGATTTCCATGATTGAGTCAAGTTTGTCTTCAATGGTTGAACTTCAATATGAAGTTGTTTTGATCCGTGTAAATATGATAATAAATATGATGTTCAGATTTTACTCATCAGCGTCTTTTTCTTGCATCAATGATAAGAATTTTTGGTTAGATTCTCAATAGGAGAGGAGGTCTTCATGAAGAAGATATGTGAAGTGCCTTGATTGGAGCTTGAAGGGCACCAACTGAAAAGATAACATATTTATTGAATTTTTGGGTAATTTTTAGTTTCAGCCTCATTTTATTTACTAGGAGAAGTAAACTTTTGGAGTCCAAAAGTTCCTAGTGGGGAGCTATGGTAAGGTGATCAAATTTTAGGTCAAAAACAAAAGTTCTTAGAGAGTCTTGAAACTGGTGTTAATTCTAAGTGCTCATTGTTATGAATCCAAGAACATTCGTTTCACCTCAATTTGATAATGTATACTCAAGTTATTGCAGTCTAATCATTTGGCCTAACAAATAAACAATGAGTAGGGTTGCTGATTGGGTAGAATAGTGGGCTTTCGTATAGCTGAAATCATCAAGGGTGACTGTGTAGGTATGCACCAATTGGGTGCTTCTAATTTTCCAGCGCCTATTCGTGTAAGTGATCAAGCTTGATTGGTTTTTTGTGTACCAATGTTGCCACATGACCCTATCATGGGCTCCTGCATAGTATCTCCAAAGCACACTAAAATTTTGTTTGATCAGCCACAAACCCAGGTGGGATCGAACCCTTGACCTCAACTATAAAAACACAACACTCTATGGGTTTTCTTAAGTTGTGATTCTTAATACCATAGGGTTTAGACACTATTTGAAGTTTAACTTGGCGTACTTTTTTAGGAGGGGTCGGACTGTTAGCCCCGACCCTCAGTCACCTACACCACATGACCTCAGCGCAAAGGAATTGGGGCTTGGGACCTTGGCCTGGCCCCTGGTCACATAACCACCACATGACCATAGGCAAGGTGTAATGGAGCGTTGATGGAATGAGGGCTTGGGACCATCTTATCCCCTGGTCATATAGACCTACATAGGACCACACATCAAAGATTGAGCGCTAGGTAAAAGGGTGTCGGATTTTATCCATATCCCTAGACATATAGGCACTCATAGGACCTCAAAAAATCAAGGAGAGGGCTCTACCGGTGGGGGCGGGCGGTTAGTCTTTACCCCCAACCATATTGCACCAACATGACCACTGACTAGACATATAAGGGGCTAAGCAGGTGGGGGTGAGCGGTTAGCCCGACCCCGGGCTGCATGGACCATGTCGCCATGTTATTCTGCATAAGGCTTATTGGGAAATTTAAGCATTCAACAAATTGCACCTTCAGTGGGAGAATTTGTCCTCCACAACTGAAAAATGGAAAATTTATAGGAAAGTTAGACTGTTGGTAAGATTTGTAGGATGGATAATAACGAAACTACATGGAGATCTTGTAGAGCCATATCTTTGTGATATTTTGGCCTTTTGGAGCTAAAGAAGAGTCTACCTAGGGATTTTTGGGCATTTTGGATCCATTGGTGAACTTTATTCTCTGATTTGATCACATCTAAAAGAAATTTTTGTAGGTTCAAGTTCATGGGTTTATGGACCAATTAGTGTATTGAAGTAGTTCTTGAAGGTGATTGAGCATGGAGGGATTTGTAGGATAGTTAAATTTTTGGTTTGATTTGTAGGACAAATAACAACAAAACTACATAGAGATCTTGTAGAGCCATATCTTTGTGCCTTTTTGGCCTTTTGGAGCTCAAGAAGAGTCTACCTAGGAGTTTTTGGACATTTTGGACGTTTATTTTCTAGTTTGGGAACATCTAAAGGAATTTTTTGCAGGTTCAAGTTCATGGGTGTATGGATCAATCAGTGTTTTGGAGTAGTTCTTGAAGGTGTTTGACCATGGAGAAGGCTTTGTAGGGTTTTCTTACCTTCATAAGTTTACCACAACATATGCTACTTATAGGGTTCAAATCTTCTATATTTTTCTCACTATGTCTGGTTGAGGAAAATTTTATATTTGTCCTTCAATGTGGAATTGCAGTGCTTATATGCTCATGTATGCTCATTTTCAGATGGAGTACATGGTCTTTCTAGGAGACACCTTGTGTTGCTAATCTTTTCATGACTGATTATAGGTTGTCATGTTGTTTATGTGAAATTTCCTTGAAGGGGAAATAACCACATGTTTATCAACAAACTTTTATGTACTCCTTTTCCACTGAATATATGGAGCAGTTTAGCTATTTTGGTAGGCCCAGAGATGTAACCCAGAACAAGTGAACTCCGTTACCAAATACTTTGTTCTACTCTTCATGAATTCTTGTATGAGTTATGTGATGTTGTGTTGCTTATGCTTAAGTTTACATGTGAAAACTAACTCATAACTTGAAGAGAACTTTTGGAAAACGTGTTTTGTGTTAAGAACCATTTTTCCTTGCAATGTGCTGAAAAATGATCATTGTTTTTAAGAAGAGGAAACTGACCTCCTCCTCAATTTTTAGATCATCAAAGTTGTCTAGGAGAGATAGAGGTAGAACATACTTTAACAAAAATAATGATCGATCATTATTTATTCCCAAATTAGTATTAAAAAAAGGCACTAAGAAGATGTTTTACCAATGCAAATATATACACCAAAAAAATGACCTTAATGAACATATGTCAATCATGAGTTTGTACCCCACCTAATTCATCATGCTTTTTTATGATATTCTTTATGTTTGAAGAAAATCTAGTTGGAAATTTAAGTTTTTCAATAACCTCTTTAACATCCTTGATTTGCTTCTTTGCTAATAACCATGGAAGAGCACTTATATTTTGTCTTTGTCCATCGATATCTGAATGAATCACACTTTTCATTGCATGATTGGCCTCCTTAATGTCAATACAAATCTTGATCATTTTTCCTTTTTCTCTCCTTCCATCTAATATTCTCCATAATGTCTTTATTACATTCTTCCTAATGTGCATTATATTAAATAAATGAACAAATTCTAAGTTCTCATGGTAGGGGAATGTATTGAATTGCTTGGGATAACTTTTCAATCCTCATGGAAATACCCTATTATTAATGCCTTGATGACCTACAATGTGAATCATAGTTAAAGATATTATAACAACAATATAACTTGTCAATTAGTACAATGAAGAAAATGTCATAAAAATCTAAAATAATCCAAACATTTCATGTATATTGATACATAGACAATTCGATCCATATCTTGAGAGACTCTATTATATTGTAACTTCCATGCACGAGGTGTCATTCTCCATGGTATTAATCCAATCTCTACTTTCCCATTGAAAATATGTTTTTAGTACTTTTGTACCTATGGTTCCTGGAAATGAAGTTCCTATAATCATCAAACACCTCCTTTCCTAAGCTTATTAAACGATGAGATTTAATCTTAGGACCACAAACTAGACAAGAAAAATTACCCTTTGTTTGAAGACCTGCAAGATATGGAATAATTTTTATATCAATTGTTTTATTTATAATGAAGGGACTATTTAAAAAACATACATGAAATGAAATTCATAAAATTAAACACTGTTAATTTGTAGCATAATGTTATAACTTACCACAAAAATATGTTAGCCCTAGGACATTGTGAATTTTCCATTCAATCATTGCATGTAATTCAAATTCCCTTTGTGCATCTATTGGTCTAGAGATATCATACATAGTGTCTACATTCCATAACTCCACTAAATCAATGATAAGAGGCTCTATATATACATTCATATCTTTGACATGGTAATAACCTAATTGATTGAAAATACAATACTAATTACTTCGTATATGATAAAATAAAAAAATGTAAGACATAATTGAAAATATATGAGTAAAGAAATGAATACATGGAACAATATATTCATGTGTTAAAAAAAAATATTTTAAACAAATTAATACCAAGAATAATCATTGTCAACATTATGTTCTACCTCTTTATTGACTTCCAAGGAGGAATGGAATTATTGATCAAAAAAAGGGGCCACACCGAGTAATTATATCTAATCCCTCCAAATGGATTGACACCGTTAGCTACTAATGAAACCCTAAGATTATGAGGTTTTGTTTTAGACTTTGGCCAATTTTCCTCTATATTCCTAAATTTAGATCCATCTTAGGGATTTGAAGAACACCATATTCACTTCTATTCATTGCATGGAAATCCATAATTTGTGCTATGATTTTGCACCTAAACAATTGTCTCGGATGTGGAATTATGGGATTATAACGAAGAACCTTGTGAGACACCTTTTTTGTTACTTAATTGGTTTAATATATACTCTCATCACATTTTGGGCATTTTTATTTTGATGCATGTTCTTTATAATAGAGAATATCATCATTAGGACATGCACGAATAACTTGATACTCCATTCAAATAAATTTCATAATGGCATGTAAATATCAGTACGTACAAGGTAAAACATTTGATGGTTGTAACATAAATTCACCTAACAATCTACAACATAGAAAAACAATACTTTTGGTTAATGTACTAAACAATATTAATCATACACATTGCATCCAAATGTTACAAATAATTAAATGATGATGAACATACCAATTACATTAAAAACATTTTTTTTTTTTTACTTTATCATGTATATAGTACTAATTAATGTCACAAAATATATTACATACCTTAGTAGTTGTGTTGCACATGTGTTTGACAGACAATTCACCACCTTTAAGTTCACCAAAAATAATACAACAGAGAGAAGAGATGTTTTGAGCTTTCATAAAGAGGTTCAATTTCCCTCTCAAGTACATGTTTATGAAAAGCACAACCATCTTGGTTTCCATCATAATCTAGTTCAACATTATTAAATGTCTCCCGAATCAATCTATTTGTCCCATCTTCTTCAACTATGTTATCAACCTCGTTATCTTATTACATAGGATCATTAGCTTGATCCTCAATATTTTCTCCATGTTCTTGAATAGGTGCTTGTACTACAATCACCTCTTCCTCATAGATAAATTCCCTAGGGGACCTATACTATACAATTAGAATCAATAAAGTTATATCTATATATATATAAATATATATATATAGCAAATATTTAATTGTCGATACAAACGTTTACACATATAATATAGGAAAACAAAGACTACAAGGACAAAGACAAAGACAACTTAGGTGTGAGTGATAAACAAAGACAATAAATCAATGATGATGTTTGCATAATTTATCAAGATTATATTTAAGGATATGTTGAAAAATTCTAGGAAAGATGTTACTTTTCTTGACATGTAGGAAGAGAGACACTTTCTGAGATATATAGTCACAACCATAATAAAAAACATATTTATATTATTTTGCATTCATCATTATAATTTCATATTCTTTCTTGATTTCACTTGGAGACCAGAAGTTTTAAGAGGATTGGTGAGAAACCATGAGCTTGGGTGAGAGCAAGAAACAAATATAACAAATCGGTGTGATCATGAATCTTGTACAATTTAGTAAGATGTTTATGATTATGTTGAATTCTTTTAGGAAAAATCACCTTAAAATAATCAAACCCTTTTCATTCCATCACATTTACAAATGTACTCAAAGTACAAGACTCAAAAAATGATACAATTGAATCCAAGTAATACCAATTAAGTATAAGCAGGAAAACCTCAAGGTAGATACTACAATACTTTTCATAATGTCTTCCATAAGACAAGAGAATGAGAGGGGATTAAAGGACACAAAATGTATTTTATCCCTAACTCCTCTCAAATCTTTGATTATGAAAAGTGGAGGGTGGATCTTATATTATCCTTTTTAATCATTTTTTAATTAAAAAGATTATTTCTAAAGAGGATGTGGACTTTTAATCTTATATGAAAGGTATTCTCACAATGAAAAACTATTAAAATTAGTTGGTGGCTAGTTGGTTCTAGGAATGTACAAGAGGAAGATAAGTCTTTCTTATTATTTACTGTTTGGTCTTGTGTTTGACTCTAATTATTCTTTCTATACCGCTTTATTCTTAATTTCCTAGCTTTTGCAACATTTCTCCTAAATAGGAAGGTCTCATATTATCTATGTTAGTTTATCAAAATCAAGAAAACAATATGTTTGTTGATCTAACTTATTATTTGCATTTTATTTCATATTTTCATCATATGTTTTCAACTATAAACTTTGAAATCAATAACCTATGTAAGAAAATTAGATAGGATCCCTTTTTTTTCTTTAGATAAGTGGTAGGGAACCCACTAAAGGCATTAATTTTCATAGGAAACCCTTTTTTACGAAGGCATTGCGTCAATCTCTGCTTCTACACAAAATGGGGTACTCTTTCTTTTTGACTCCTTAGTTGATTTGACCAAAATGTTAAAAACTCACTCCTTTGTACTTAGTGGTAAGTGAATGTTATATATAGATAAAAACATCATGCCTACTTCAAAGGGCATTCAAAATAGAATGGTTTACCTTGCATGAGTGATAATAAGTAATATAAATTTGGAAAAATAGTCATTAATGATTTATCAAATATTTCATTAATCTACCATTTCCTTAGAACTATTATATCTTTGATATTACTTCAATTTTTCTCACAATTTACAACAAATGAGACCCTTTACTTATCACAAAAAGAGACTTTATATAGAAACTTCTTCAATCTATATCACTTGGGCTTAAAAATTTCATTGTCCCCTAGCCAAACATTTTGAAACACCAGGTGAAAGGCTTGTGTCCCACACTTTTTTCCTCAAAAAATGAGAAAGACCCATTTTTATGAGAAAAATACATTGTAGTTATGAACATAACATTTTAAATGTCCATCTTTTAAATTTGCATAATATACTTTAAAAACATAATAATAATGCTCCCCAAAAACCCATTACCCTCTAAATCCTCTAGGTCCTAATTAAACCCCCAACACCTTAACCTTGTTTCCTTAACCCCTAAACACCTAACCCGTAAGCCCTTAACCCCTAGCCCCTAAACCGTTAAACAATAACCCCTTATCCTTAAGCCCATAAACCAATTAAACCCTAAATCGACCTAACCCTATAATCAACCCTAACCATAATAACAAAATAATATTTGTCCACATCAAGATGACAATATAGATCAAATATCTCCCAAAAGAATATAAACATTTACAATAAAAAGGCAATATAATTACAATACAAAGGAATACAATCTAAAATACAATATACATGATATAAACATTTACAAAAGAAATATACAATACAAAGACATATAATGAATAACTTACTAATCGATGATATTCATGCCTACCTTCAGCGTGTCCATAGTCTCTATAATGCTTTTTAGTTGTTTTTATTAGAAGTCTCCTTATATTCAAGCCCTTGCATCTTTTACAAGGGAAATAACATTTTTGATACTCTAAAGCCCCAGATACCAATCCCACGTCTCCTTGGCCTTGAGGAATGTTATGTGAAATTTTTCCTCGCCAAACTTTCAATAATGATTTTTTTCAAAAAATGACCTCAAAATAAGCCCACAACCTTTCAAAACAATACTACTGATGCTTCCTACTATGTCACAGTTATGTGATATTAGGGCATATATATATCTATATATATATATATATATATATATATATATATATATATATTATATATATATTAATATATATTAATAGATATTTTATTTAATTTAATATAATATAAGCTTAATTATATATTAATAAATATTATATAATATAAGTATAATCTTATACTTATTATAATTAGGTAAACTCAATGTAAAGTGGTTCTAAATTAGATGTTGTCAACAGAAATAAGCCATTAATGGTGGAATTGGTTGTTATACAACGATTCTCTAACATGTGTTTGAAATTGAACCAAAGGTCGAATATTTGATGGTACAGGCACACCCATCAGGTATTCGACGATAAAGGAACTCCTATCAAATATTTGATGATAGTTGGGATTTCAAAATAAATAAAACAAAAAAAAAATTACTTTAGCTTTTATCCCCCCTTTTTTATTCCAAATTTCATCATCGCATTTTCTGCCTATGTCTATTAATGGGGGTTCCCCATGTAATCATGATCTTAAGATGAAGGTATCCCAATGATCCTTCTATCCCAAGTCACGACAGGAGTGTTAGTAGGTGGGAGAAAGGACACTCTGCCACCCCTCCCATAAGGTTCCATCTATCTGTACAATCCCATCACCCATGTGTGAGTAGTTCAACCAAGCAAATATCCTCTGCTTGTAGCCAACTAGAATGTCATTAGTATTCACAATAGAATTTTAAATTGAGCTTTAATTTTTTGAGATAATAATATCCAATTCAAATCAAAATAGAGGCCACTAACTCATTATATGCTATTGCATTTGGTTAGTCTCCTGCCACACTCACTAATCATAAATAGTATTTATTCACAATGATAGTCACCAATATACACATGTATGATAAATCATAACCATGACATATCATCAACATATTGTTAACTATGAGAAAGAACTAATGTAAACAAATAGCATAATGAATCCATCACATGATTAAACATAGTCATAAAATTCATCTATCACAACTATTATCATCATAACATCAAACTCGAAAATAATTATTATCACATCCATAAATAGTAAAAGTTAAATATCGAGATCCTTGACCTAAGGTCCTTGTACTTGTGGTTTCTAAGTTTTCACAATTCATACTCTATTACTCTTCCTTCTTACATCAATATGCAACCTAATCCTTCCTTAGAGACATCAATGCAAACCAAAAATTCCTACTCCATAACTAGTACCTTCAGAATTGGCATTGTTGTTAGTAATACTTTTAACCTTTGGAATACCTCTTTACATTCTTTAGTCTAGATGAACGTTTTGTTCTTTCTTTGGAGTTCAGTAATGGGGTTTGAAATATTTGAAAACCCTTCGAAAAATCTATGATAATACCCAACCATGCCCATGAAACTATGTATCTCATTAACATTAGTTGGTGTCATCCATTCAATGATGGCCTCGATCTTTGCAAGATATACCACAATACCTTCCCCAAAGATAATGTGCCCAAGATAGTGGATATTGGATTGGTAAAAGGAACACTTTGATAGCTTCCCATACAACTTTCTCTTTTTCAAACACTGTAAAACTAGCCTCAAGGGTCCATAATGCTCATCTGGGGTCATTAAGTAGATCAATAAAGACTTGTACAAACTTTTCTAGGTATTCCTAGAATATTCCATTCATCAAACTCATGAAAAATCCTGGGGAATCTGTCAAACCAAAGGGTAATACTACAAATTCACAATGCCCAATTCTTGTCTTAAAGGTTGTCACTCG
This sequence comes from Pinus taeda, assembly GCA_000404065.3. Taxonomy (NCBI): domain Eukaryota; kingdom Viridiplantae; phylum Streptophyta; class Pinopsida; order Pinales; family Pinaceae; genus Pinus; species Pinus taeda. The sequence goes on along the minus strand of APFE031069033.1, from coordinate 14,416 downwards.
GATATCTTCCTCCTTGATTCTCAATTGATGATATCCTAGTCTTAGGTATATATTTGAAAACACACTAGCTCCCCTCATTTGGTTAAACAAGTAATATATTCTTAGCAAAGGATATTAATTTTTTATCATCACCTTGTTCAACTAGTGGTAGCCAATGCATAATCGCCAAGACCCATCTTTCTTTTTGACAAAAAATATGGGGGCTCCCCATGGGGATATGTTAGGTCATATAAAACCCAAATCTAATAATTCCTTTAATTTGATTTGCAAATCCTTTAATTTTGGAGTTGAAATGTGATAAGGTTCCTTTGCAATAGGTTTCATGCCTAGTTTAAGGTCAATGGTGAAATCATTTTCCTTTTTGGGCTCGAGGAAAGTGTTAAATCTTTGGTAGTTCCCCCTTGTTTGGGGAAAAATCCAAACTGTTGAGTAGGCTAGTGAGCCTCTAAACCAGATGAAATTAGCTTACTAAGCATTGAACTCATAGTCACTCACTACAACATTTTTTATTATTATTTGAAATCAACTCTTGAGCTATGAGGTCATGAACTTTGATGATTAATATATTTCTATTACTAGTCAAGCTATTCCTAGTTGTAACTTCAATTATGTCTTTTACATGCTGAGTGTTTGGGCTCTTTGGGCTCTTAAAGGATGAAAGGTGCCTTCTTCCTTATTTCACCTCACATTCCTCCCAATGGCCTCTTCGACTATGGAATTTTCATCCTCTTAAATTTTGATTTGTAACTTACAATTTTTCATTCTTTTAATTTTAGGTTGCATGCATGCGATGATGATATCAAGATTTTAGAGATAGTCCGGGTCAACAAATCATGCTTAAGCTATAACGAGTTGTGATTTATGTGACAGTAACTGACTTCCTTCTTGCACTTTTCCTTTCTGTAGCCTCTGCATTGACTTTTCCACTACTAACTTCTATACTGATTGCATGCAAGGCTGAACTTCAGATTCGAGAATGGTCAACAACCTTATGTATTAAAGGTCTATGGATATTTTTATGTTTATAAAAAATGGAATGACTATTGATTATACATATCTAAATGCACTCGACAATTCACAAGAAACAACAACACCGTGGGCCAACTCATCATATTCTTCACAATTGTCAAAAATAACATTTTCTTACTGTTTAAGTTTATAGCGATGTGATATTTGATATTGTTGAGATTTTCTGTTTGAAGTGAAATAGGCAGAAATCTCTGTAGGTGACAACAATAGAAAATCTGTTGCTGGATTATCTCCAGGTTGTTGGGAGCAAATTAATGCATCCTAAATTTGATGTGAGAGCAGTTAGATTCTCTCTACTATAAAATATGTTGTCATACGGATAGCTGGGAGAGAGTGTGAGAGTTTCATTGATGTAATCTCCAAATTTTGATTAATATATTCCTGATGCCTATGTTTGGTGGACGTAGCCCAGATTGGTTGGGTGAACCACGTTAAATAGCAGTGTTCTATGTGTTTGATCTTCTGCTGTGTTAATTCTGTGTTTATTAAATAGCTGTGCACCTGATCCAACAATTGGTATCACATTAACATAAACACAAATATTTAACCGGGAAAAACCCCAAACTCCGAGGAAAACCCATCCTAATGAAATTCCATTAGCATTGGCCAAAACCCTGGCCAATCCGGCCAAGTGAGCCTTCACCGCTCACCTCCAGGCCTCTCTTACAATGAAGTATTCCCAGCCTTTTATAGGCTCCATTACATGCAATACTATGGGCTAAAAACTATGGGTGCACAAAACCATGTGCCCCAAAACCACCACTATTTACCCTAGTCAAATATTGACTCTATCCCGAGTCAAATTTACCTAACAATTACCCCCTTAAACTTGACTTGGGGCTTCTTGACTAAATCCAGCCAAACCTGCTAAGTGAGACAACCCCGCTCACTCTAGCTCTTCCCCCCTCAAATTTTTACCCAGAGTAATTGTTAACTTGACACCCCCCTATCACCTAGGTCTAACCCAGACTTTACCAGTGATTTACCCAGGGGTACGCATGCCATACCCGGTCTTACAGCAGTATGCCCATTTACATGTAATAAAATTAACTTCATTATAATAATTTTTTTTTTTTGTTTCATTGTTGCCGGTCTTTGTATGACCATTCTCTACATTCATACATGAGCATCAAACCCTCATCAACGAGCCCATGTCCTCTTCAGATTCGGATTTCAACGATTTGATCACACCATCGATCTTGATATTTATAGTGATGACAAGTTATGGATGTTGGCATAATCCACATGGTTGTTCCACTTGTACACGAGCACCATCTCACCAAGCAGAATTTGGGGCAACCGCATCGTCCAGCCAGGTTTCAGCGATTCATGGCTCGCTCTAGCTCACAACGCAGATTCCTCGCTGCCACTTGCATGCGAAAGTGGCCGTCCTGACCAGACTTCTGTTCATCGCTCAGAGTCACACCATCGGCACATAAGAAGGCGCCCATCCAGTGATTTCCAACGGCGCCCATGTCCAGGATCGATCCTCGGCCTCTTCAATCCCTTCAACCGCGTCAGATTGGCCAAAACTAGTCTTATATTTCAATCGCAGACTCATCGCTCTCCAGGATCTTCATGGGAATCACAACGCATCCCAAGATCCAATCTCAGATGTGAGACAGTGCATTTCAAATGTAAAATAAAATAAAATTAACCGACCTTTGCAAATCCGCAAAGTGGATCTAAGCCCTTCACAAGAATTGATCTCTGCCATGAGATTTTTCTTTCAGACGACTAAAAAACGTGGAGCAAAAAATCCAAGCTCACTTTTCATTGGGCACGCCATTTTTCCAGCAGATCTGGAAATTTCCCACGCATTGCCTCAGATCTTCGACGTTTCAAAATAGCCGGTATCAAACAGAGCCTTGGACCACACCTTACCCGCGCTCATCCTCCGCCCTTCCACCGCCACAACCTCAGTGCCGGACGAGCAGGGCGTAACCGAGCTCTCGAAATACTGGGGCTTCGAGTTCGAATCCTGCCCCTTTCGTGTGCCAAGCCTACAACCCGCCAAGGACGCCAGGGGACGCCTGCAGGAGATCGAAACCACGTCGTTCCCCAGGGCCTAGCTGCTCTTTTTTTTTTCTTCTGCTCCATTCTCCGAATGGATTCCAGCTCATGGAACCCGTGCTGCCACATGAACAGGACCTTCATCTTCCATAATTTCAATGCTATAGCTAATCTCTCCAATTACCGAGCTACCTTGTGCCCAGAACTACGAATAGATTCTGCAGTCAAATAAACCCTTGACAACAGAGGCATCCCTCTGAAGCCAAACTTGCTCTGATACCAATTGTTGGAGTTAAACAACGAAAACAATAAAGAATTTATTCAGAGAAATAAACATAAAAGGTCACCAACAAATCATTAACATAAACACAAATATTTAACCGGGAAAAACCTCAAACTCCGGGGAAAACCCATCCTAATGAAATTCCATTAGCATTGGCCAAAACCCTGGCCAATCCGGCCAAGTGAGCCTTCACCGCTCACCTCAAGGCCTCTCTTACAATGAAGTCTTCCCAGCCTTTTATAGGCTCCATTACATGCAATACTATGGGCTGAAAACTATGGGTGCACAAAACCATGTGCCCCAAAACCACCACTGTTTACCCTAGTCAAATATTGACTCTATCCCGAGTCAAATTTACCTAACAGATATTCTATTTATGCATGCATGTACGTAAAAAAAAAATTACTAGGAATCCTATGTGAGGAACGGGCTGTAATAGGTAATATGTAACTCAATATACACCAAAGCTTGAGTTTGTAGAAAACTGAAACATAGAAGAACAAAACTGTTCTCTTTTATACATTTCAAGGGCATGTGAAAGGGCTCTAATGGTTGTCTCTAGTAATCGAGGAGGTTTTGGTTATGATCGAATGGGATGGGAAGGAACAACAAAGGCATCGATAATTTGTCAGTCTACAAGGTAAATAGATAATAATGTATGCCAACGCAACAATGGAATGTTGTTCACAAGAGAAAGGTTTCCCACTATTTGGCGACTTTCAGATGGTAGAGCGCTAGCTCTGCAAGTAGGGACGTTAATGTACTTTCAGGTATATCATTTAGTTGATACTCCAGAAAGAGAAGTCTGATTATTTTGAACTCATTCAAAATTCCATTATTTTCAAGCGGGATCAACTCACATTTTTTCCGTACATATCAGAGATTGGGTTTGTACAACTAATGCATGATTATATTTCAAGAGTCTTAAGGCTATTACTGATTCGTTCTCCGTCGTTCTTTGAAATATATCAACGATGTATTCGAGGCATTTCTAATCGAATATATTCTTATAACATTTAATTTATAGGATTTTAGCTGTGATTCAATGTTTAGCAGTCATTCGTCATTTCAATTATATAATTTACAATTTAATTGAAAGATTTGATATTAAGAATGATGTAATTTACAATGAGATGCTCAGCAAGAACGTGCTTAGTAATAAGTTTTTGCTGATATTACTGATTCGTTCTCCATCGTTCTTTGAAATATATCAATGGTGTATTTATAGGGTTTTAGCAGTGATTCGATGTTTCAATTATATAACCAACATTCACTTGAAAGATCCGATATTAAGAATGATGTAATTTACAATGAGATGCTGGGAAAGAACATTCCAGTTTAAGTTTGTGCCAAATAATAAGAGACTATTGAAATCTAAGAAAGAAGCCAGTAGCCAAGATATTGTTTAGTGAAGTATTGGAAGAAAAGTCCAACCAACTTGATGAAACTGAGAAGCGAGCGAGGGAGTCACCAAAATTTAAGTATTTCATTTTTAAAAAAATGCGAAGGAAGAAATACCTGGGCTTAGTGTCATGTGCCAAATTCCTCCAATGGATTCATTGGAGGCATGCCCAACCAAAGTAACATAGGGAAAGAGTTTCCAATCCTTGATGAGAGTGACATAGATACTGAGTTTATGGAATTAAAAAATATTGAGAAAGATGAAGTATTATTACCTGAATTTGCAGTTTATGATGAAATTCCTATTGCATATTATGCTATGACAACTAATGAAGATGCACAAAGAGTTTGAGAATGGAGGATTGAAATGAATCTTTGGGATTAAGAGGATGTGTCTTCCACTATATTGGTGTTCTACTATAAAATAATATCAATTTCATAGCAAGGTTTATGGTCTGATTTTAGTGGAGTTCAAGGTTTCTAACAAGTTAAAGCAACTTTTCTTGTAAGGCCATGTACCAAATTATATCTAAAAATAATTATCCCTCTAGATTTATTGGATTAAGATTTTCTTGTTAAAAAAGGGATCAATTTTGATATTTTTGTCTTAAACTATATTAGAAACCAAGGAATATGAAGAGAAATATGGTGAGATTGAAAATAAGATAAAATGTGCAAGAGGAGAGAATTTAAGAAATAAAAAAGGAAGTAACAAACAACAAGGTCTTTTGATTTAGTCAAATGCAAAAATAAGTCTTTCTAAGGATCATATTAGATAAAATATCACACAGCAATATATTCTCTATTATACATGAATGAGGAAATTTCACACATATTTATACAATCAATAGTCTCAAGATAGGAATTCTATCTTGGACTTACACTAGTGTGGTTGAGAGATTCTCTCAACCACACACTAAACTAGAAGAAACTAAATTCCTATTATGTAGGAACAAACTCCTCAAATGGAGAATTACAACCATAGACAAGTAGGAATTAATTATTTCTAACTCCCCCCCTTAATGACTACTTGTGATGATAGTCAAATCCACCACCATCATGCGAATTGCATGTACAGAACTTCCAAAAAACAAAGAGAGATCAGTGCCTTTCTAAGCCAAATATTCATGTCCAAATAACAATCACAAATAGTTGCGCTGATTATGCCTTTCAACGCAACTGTCAGATAGAAAAGTGCACCAACCCTCTTATGCTCAGACACACCAATATCTGAGACCGTGAGCAAGGTGTTACTGCAGTCCATCTGCTCCTACGAGCACAAAGATGTCGTGTACACGTTAGCTACTCAGGCAATATGCCACCACTAGGAAAGTCTGATCTACCACCACCGGGCAAATCCGCCAACTTCAATATGCCACCACCAGGCAAGTCCGATCTACCACCACTGGGAAAATCTGCCAACTTCAATATGCCACCACTCGGCAAGTCTAATTTACCACTACTGGGAAAATCTGCCAACTTCAATATGCCACCACCGGGCAAGTCCGATTTACCACCACTGGGCAAATCCGGAACTTAAATGTGCCACCTCCGGGCAAATCGTGTAGCCACTAAGACTCTATATGTGATTTCTGGCTCACCATCACTTTAAGTGACAAAAGATGGTTCCAGGCTGACCATAAACCATTACAAGGTGGTTTTAAGATCACCACAAACTTTCAAATGCCTTTACAAGGCTTACATTCCATACTTCAACATTTGGAATTTTGGGTACATACAATGACTATTACAACATGCTAGGGAGTCTATTCCACAAATCAAACTGACTCAAACAAACATCTATTTTGCTGTCCACCATAAACATTGTCGCTGCTCCTTAACCTCCTCTTTTCGATTGTTCATATCATCTTCAACATTATCTTTGGCATCTGTCTAATTGTTATCTTGGATTTCCATATTCCACACAAGTGATTGGTTAGAGTAGCCAATTCTATCCAAATCACTACACATCTTATTGAGTTGGCTAGACTCAATATATTAATCAATTCCAAAACAATTCTATTATCTATAAACAACATGATATTCTTTACAGACAATTGAGAAACATATTTCATTTATCATGACCAAAGATTTCTATGATTACCATCCTGAAAATCCTAACGAGTCATGGGAGCTCCAAAGTCGCCACACCTCATGGGTTGAAGTCAAACTGATCAACCATTGTTGCACGCGGCACCAGTCCACTCCATTGCTCCAGATCTTGGAATACACTTTCCAACAACTCAAAATCAATTTTATTAGGAAGAATGAGAGCTTGTATCATAGAGAGTAAATCCTTCTCGAATGGCATCACCAAAGTCTTCTAACCCTTAATACTTTCTACAAGCTTTAAAATGTTGGTACTGTCGTTGCTGTAAGAACCGCCATATTGCCCAAAGCTTCCATTCTCCATGAAATCTTGCACCATAGCGGCTGTTGTAATAGTGTGGAAACGCTCTTGACCAACAATGTCCCACATCTACAATTTGATACACTTCCCATCAAGCTCAATAGTCCTAATCTTAAAGTCAATCCCTATGGTAGTTATGAAACTGGTGGTGAAAGAGTCATCTGCCACTCTCCTCGGGCAATCAATGTCTACCAAATATCTTCACAAACAATGTGCTAGGCGACAGAATAACAAGGGCATCAACTTCATTGAGGTAAGCCTTATCTTCAAGTATACCAGACCCAGCAGCAGCTGGCGCAATGTAAGCACAAAGCAAAGCTGACAGTAGAGACAAAATGAAATTGGAGCACGCAAATACAACAAAGGCTAGTCCATACCTCTGCTGCAACATATAGTTGGAGGTGACGACCAGCTTGAACCCAGCAATGTTTTCGACAGCTAAATTGTTGAAGAACCCAACCAGCCCAGTTGTAAGGCCAATCAAAAAAGCAAAAGTCCACTTGAGAACAATGTACTAGAATATTTGCATCCGTGTCCTGCTTCTCCAATCTTTCTTAAAGAGAGTATTCTCACTAATCTCATAATCTAAACTCTCAACAGGACAAACATTGGCACCCACGATTGCTAGCTGCGATGTGCCATTGTTGACAATGGTCCAGCTGAAATGATTCTTCTTCTTCTCAAGAAGAGGCTGATGCAGATCAGAGGCCAAACAAAAAATTCGGCTCTCAGCCCTTGTCACACCATGCTTTGCCGAAGACAATGCCTTTCCTTGCCACAAGCGACAGCTTAGCGGCAGTCAAAAAAAGAAAGGCCTTCAGAGCGCAGAGGCATCTGTGTTTTGTTGCGCAGACGAAGCTGCCCTTTGTATGCAATGTGATTCCAAAGTCCATGATGCCAACGAATTGAATGCAAAACACAACAGATTTCCGGATCCGGGCACCAGAGTTTCTTTGAAACCCAATAGAGACTTTGGCTGCCCCTGAGAAAGCTGTGGCCACGGCCACTGTCACCAAGGCACTTATCCCGCCTATCCAAAAGATGCCAGATCATACCCAGCCATCAATGGATCTGCCTATAGAAATTGTGACTACAAGTACCAGTAACAGCGAGCTCTCACAGTACTTGAGCGAGGTTGAGCAATTCCTAACCTCGGCTTCCCCTGAGCCTCTAGACTAGATCAATTGACGCTTATGCTATTGGAAAGTATATGGATTCAGCTTGGGCACCCAATCCAACCATAAGAGCCGAGATGAGCAACAACACAACGTTCGTCAAAAACACGACAACAATGGTGAGCAACGCCATGATCCCGAGAACCTCCCTGTCACTGTAGGTCCTATTGAGTAGCACTAGGGGCTCCGTCCTGAGAAGATAAAGGAAGATCCAGCCCCCCAGCAGAGCGACAAGGAGGAACAATGATACAGGGTGTGAAGCGAGGCTAAAGGCCAACACCCCGCAGAGAAGTAGCAGGTAATTGACGCGGAAATACATCCAGTTCTTGCGGATCCTACTACTCGCCTCCGCAAGCGACTCCAGGTTCGTCAAGGCACTCCGATCCACCATCTCCAACCATGGCCTCCGCTGCGTCAGGGCATTGCGGGGACCTTCCGAGATCTGGGCTAAGAACGCTCGAGCCGCGGGTGTCGCGGCAATCGATCCACACTTAATTTCTCTTGAAAAATGCGCCTTAGAGATTTACCAAAAGCCTCAGAGAGACAAGACTATTAAAAGCATCCATTATTCATCCTGACAAGGTTCGAATACTATAACTGAAAATTTCAGCATTACTTCGAAGGGAATTCATATAATTCTTGTAGTTACCCATCTTCCATGGCTGTTAGAGCCAGGGCTGCACTATCCTCTCAATGATCTAGCTGCACAGACAAACTCATCATATTTCAGGCAAATATTTGCACATACCTTGTGATATCAGTGTCATAAGAAACCACCTCAGATCGATCTGAAGAGAACAAGTCGTGACGATTCCTGCACAAATTTCTGACTTCATGAGCAGATCCACGAACTAGAACTGCTTTCTAATGGACACACAAAAAAAATTTAATAAAGCTATACACACTCAGTAATTTATTTCTCTATTGCTAGGAAGTGCCAGAGGCCCTTACGGGCTCTGAAGCTCTGATACCAAGATAAAATATCACACAACAATATATTCTCTATTATACATGAATGAGGAAATTACACACATATTTATACAATCAATAGTCTCAAGATAGGAATTCTATCTTGGACGTACACTATTGTGGTTGAGAGATTCTCTCAACCACACACTAAACTAGGAAAAACTAAATTCCTATTATGTAGGAACAAACTCCTCAAATGCAGAATTACAACCATAGACAAGTAGGAATTAATTATTTCTAACTATATTACCACAACCAAGAAGATATTCAAAAATTATTGAGATAAAAAGGGTCCATAGGTCCTAGAGGTTGAACCTTTCCACTGATACCAAGTGTAGGGCCTTCCCTATGACACCATTGTTTTTTGTACAATTTAGACTCAAGATAATGGAAACAATTTGAAATATAGGAACCAAGCTCATATTTAACTAAATACCAAGTGATGTGATTTAGGATACGATATTGTAAATAATAAGCAATTAGGCATTCCATTTTAAACTAGTTAGTCATTAACCACAACCTTTATGAAAGTCACATACTACTTAAAAATACATTAACATTAAAAACAAGTAAATTTAAGATACACACGTCTTTAGCCAATTAATTTACAATTCAACCATCATAACATTTGTTGGGAAAACTACTGAGATAGGGGGCTCAAGTAGTATTTAAACTTTCACTATAATGATTTTCCTTTTCAAACTATGTACGTTATTTTACTGAAACCAACTAGCGTATTTGCGTGCCTATAAAGAATGAAACCAGTGTATAGATAATAAAATTTGATAAACAACTAATTCATTGTCTTAAATCAGAGTGTGATGCATTTACTAAGCAATAAACACTTGCAGTAAGAACAAAATAAATCAACACACATAACCAACACACATGAACACCAATATTTTTTCAGGTGGAAACCCAATGTGGGAAAAAACCACCGTTGTTGTCACCTCAGTCTTCAATCTTTTTATTATAAAAAGTGTTTACAAGTTTTGTGATGGTGCATACGTTTTCCAGTCTGTAAACATCTACCTGCTAAAGGCTACAACCTTCACTCATTTTCCAGCTTCTACTGGAAGGGAGCTCCAACCCCCTAGATCTTGTACTAGTTGATATGCTTACCAGTACATAGGCGTCAGCCTACAAAAGGCTACCACCTTCACTTCTTCCTCTACGGACCACATTTCATAAATTTTTAGACTGGATACTCCTACTACACATCAACACAATATGTAGGCCACGTTTCATCAAATTTTCATACTGGACCCATCAGTAACAATGAAGCTCAAAATCAATCACCACTATAATACCACTGCATCTATCAACAAACAGTCAATCTGAACAATCAGATCACTGTCACCAGAACACAAAACTGAACCCCCAACACTACATCAATAACTAGAACCAACTACAACCTCAAAAATCATATGTCAGAATGTATACGCTACTTCAATGAAGCCAACCTACATGTATACACTACTTTCTATAACCCAACCTACGTATACCTCTAAAGATACTGAATCATAAACTTCTGAACCAAAAATTGTATTATCCCAAAGACATTCTAAAGATCTATTGTCATGTGTTACAATGTTCTAAACAGATAGCAGCAAAGGTTACCCTTCTTGCTCAATGAATCAATCAACTAGATTCAGTCTCCTTATATAATCAATTTTACTTTCAGAGCCAAAGAAGACATCATTGAAAAACAACAATAAAATAGTAGCACTGATCATATAGATCAATCATCTCTGAACAACAAGCCCTTCCTCTACATATGCGACTTGGAAGTGCCAAACCCGCATGTATACGCACCTTCACCAAGGCAAACCAGCGTATGGATTTTCAAATAATGACTTATAACTTCGCAGCTTTTCAAGACTTCAGATATACCCAGATCATATATAAAGGAAAAAAACAAGTTAGCAATCAAATCTAGACTATCCACCATCATATCATATAATGATAAGTCATTTCAAGTCTTATGATCCTGATCCAACATTGTATCTAAGGGTGCACAAAATATTTCAAATTTATATCACAACCATAGTCCTTACAACACAAAATATACTTCAGATAGAAGTATTCATGAAAAACCCTTTCACTTTCACAGTTATCCCTTTGATCTTCTCCTCCTTATATACTTAGAGCCTTTCTCAATACCTTGGACCAAAACAACACTTAGAACTTGTGGTATTCTTAGATGAGATCAAGAAATTGTTATTCCACTCAATATTGTGGGCTAATACCATGGTATGGACCCCTGATATTCTTTAACCTTAATTTCCATCCCATACACTCTTTTCTTTCTGTGAAGCTGCATGCATACATATACGCCATTTTTATTCTGTGTACCCATGTGTATACACTACTTGGAGTAGGGTAAATAATGTATACAACTTAAACCATTATCTTTCCTTAATTGCTTGATTATGATAAGTAATCATTTGTCCCATCATCCTGTTCTTCTATACCATTACTCTGTTGCCTCTCAATAGACCTGTTACAATGTGAGCTTCCCTTTATCAATTCTAAACTAACATGTATGTGGGTTTCCATCAAGGACAACACATGTATCATAATGCCAACAATCTCCCCCTTTGGACTCGATGGAAACCATATTGGTGTTGATCGTTTCAAGTTGTAGAACTATTAGATATATCAAGAAACACAAATATACTCTCCCCCTTTGACATAAAGGGCAAAGGGAGGACCAAGATATTCTCCCCATTAGTACATGCTCAGATGCACTATACTGTCCATGCTCCCCCTGAGCACATGCAAAGTCTGCATAAATATTTTTCAAAAGAATAACATGATTGTATAACTCAACTATGTGAGTATGACCTTCCTATCACCAATGACTCATACATACATCAATCACGCAACCAATTGGGGATATACCAAATGTTCATACATGACTGAAAATTGCAATTATTACATCATCCTTCCCATGCATAGTGGGGGTAAAAACTACATCATATGTCCAAAAAGACTCATTCATAATAGAATATAATAGAAAGAGACATATTATTACACCATAGGTCTTTACATAACCTTTTTCAGCAAATGACATTAATAAATGAGACCAGATGCATAATATTTTGAAGGCTAAGGTTCCCCCTAAACCTATGCTACCTATTCATTGTTAACAATGTATTCATCAAGGCATCTTCATAATAAACATCATTGACAAAATAATATCAGTAGACTATATACATCAACATCGGACTGGACAGGTATGTCAGAAACTAATTTTGAGTCCAACCCACTATTTTTCTATCAGAAAAATACATATGCTATTGTCGGCACAGAAACTCACGTATATACACGACCCTTCTTCGTGAAATCCATGTATTCCTCTAGATCTGAAAAAATTAGTTTTAATAGTGGGATGAGGCAAATACAACTCCTAGCTATTGTCTGAGATATTCAAATGCTTCTCTAGGAAGAGGTTTGGTAAATATATCAACAACCTGTTCTTGGGAGGGAACATACTCCAATTTAACCTTTTTTTCAAGCACTTGTTCTCGTAGAAAGTGGTACTTAATGGGTATGTGCTTGGCCTTGGAATGCATGACTAAAATTTTTGAGATATTAATAGCACTTGTATTATTAAATAGGATGGAGATGGGTGGAGAACATGTGATTTGAATATCTTGTAATGTTTGCATCATCCAAAGTAGTTGTGTGTAGCAAGATGCAACAACCACATATTCTTTTTTAGCTGTAGATAAGGCAATCAAACTTTGTTTCTTGTTGAACCAAGATACTAATCGTGATCCCATATAGAATGCACCTTCACTAGTTATTTTTTGGTCATCAACATTTCTAGCCCAATCCACATCTGTATATGCATGAAGAGTGAGATCTCTATTTGTAGGATACCATAGACCAAAGTATTGAGTTCCTTGGATATATTTGAATATTATTTTTACTTCCTGAAGATGTGATTCCTTCGGATTGGCTTGGAATATTCCAACAATTCCTACTACATTCATGATATATGTTCTAGTACCTGCTAGATAAAGTAGACTTCCAATCATAGATCTATACACTCGTTGATTCACTATAGGAGATTCATGATTAGAACTGAGGCTACATCCTATTACCATTGGAGTACATATTGGTTTGGAATCTTCCATTCCATACTTCTTTAGAATTTGCTTGAGATATTTAGTTTATGAAAGAAAGATGCCATATTTTGTTTGTTGTACTTGTAGACCAAGAAAATAAGTTAGTTATCCAAGTAAAGACATTTCAAAATCTTTTTGCATAACAGAAGAAAAGTTTTGAGATTCTTCATTACTTCCAAAGATGATATCATCAACATAAACAACAATAATTAACAATTTATCATTCTCAATTTTTGTATATAAGTTGTTTTTTGTTGATCCTTTTGTGAAACCTTTTTTGAAGATATTTTTCAAGATGATAATACCATGACCTTGGAGCTTGTTTTAGTCCATATAAATCCTTTTTGAGTTTGCATACAATATTTGAATCATTTCCCAGAATGAATCCTTTTGGTTGTTCAATGTATACTTCTTCTTCTAAATCTCTATTAAGAAATTCAGATTTTACATCCATTTGATAAACTTTGAATTTTCAATATGATTGCGGATTGTGGAGCACAGAGAAGGACTGAGCTAGGGTTTGTAGTAGAAGTGGAGCATTGGGAGCCATAGAGAGGCGAGAGGGGGGGAGTTCAACTCCCTCCTACAGTCAGGCAGTCTCCAATCGATTAAAAGAACCTCCATAGGTAGAAACTGGAATTTTAGGAGGAGGAAAACAGGACAACAGAGGTACAGAAGAGCAGGAAGAGCCACAGGAAGAAGCCAGAAGAGATAAACGAATAGAAGGAGAAAATCAAAATGCAGACACCAAAAATCAAATTGGACCACGTAAGCCTAGGGCTACGATCATACCTAGAGTGGTGTTAAGTGATCCAGCGCTACAGGCGCAAAGGTAACACATGGCGACTTACGCTGTCATTTGTAAATTCATGGGGTTATGGCCTACAGAGAAATATTTATAGGCATGGATAAGAAATCATTAGAAACCAAAGAAGATATATATCTACACCTTGGATCTAAGGGTTTCTTAGCTGTAGTTTTCACTAAGATTGAGGATAAA
>APFE031069029.1:4928-19599 GCA_000404065.3 Pinus taeda | reverse complement strand
ACCTTCTAACTTTTCAAGATATTTTTCCTTTTCATCAATTTGACATTGTAGAGTATCAATGATCATATTCTTTTCTTCTATACATGTCTTGAGTCCAGAAATTTCTTCATAAAAACTATCTACATCTATAGCATCCATGTAATCATCATCTTCAAATGCCATCAAAAGTTTATAGTCATTACCTCGTTCATCTTCATCATTATTTGATAGACCGTCATTGTCTTCATGAGTGTAGTAGCTCTTCTTATTAGCATTCTGTTTCTTGTTCCATCTAATAGGTTCCTTTCCCTTGTCGATCTTATCCTTATGAGGACATTTGGCAGCATAGTGACCTACTCTTCCACAAGAAAAGAATTTGAAGGGCAGCTTACCTCTGAACCGTCTAGTACCTCGTTGAAGATTTTTGACAAAATTTGATTCTTCTTCTTCTCCTGATTCATAGTACTCTCCTTTGCTTGAAGTCTTGAAGGCAGCTTCTCTCCTGTCAGATGGACCTCCTTTCCTCATTTCATAAGCAATTAGAATTCCATGCAGTTGTGACATTTTAAGATGTTGGAGATTTTCCTTTTCTTCTATAGCAGAAACTATAGATTCAAACCTAGGTAACAAAGATCTTAGAACTTTTTCAACCACAACAGCTTCTTTTATTTCTTCACCCAAATTTTTCATACAAGTAACAATCTCATCTACACGGAGAAAATAGTTAGCCACACTTTCATCATTATCCATCTTGAGATTTTCATATTGGATCCTGAGGGTTTGAATTTTTGCACGTTTTACCTGATCATCTCCTTCATAGCTCAGGACGATCTTGTCCCATATTTCTTTTGCGGATTTATACTGCATAACTTTCACAAATTCTGATTGAGATAGGCATCCTAGAAGAGTATTGACTGCCCTTGCATTTGTTTCATATTTCTTTTTCTCTGCTAGATCTTTAGGAGTAGCTGATGGAAAGGTATACCCTGTTTCTATGATGTCCCAAACTTCAGTACCCAAAGATTGAAGATAGGCAGTAACTCCTACCTTCCAATATACGAAGTTTGTCCCATCAAAAATCGGTGGCCTAATCGATGCTTCCCTCTCATAGTTGCTCATGATGATGGATCTTCCTTCAAGCGATCAAGCTCCTTTAGAAGGACCTGCTCTGATACCAACTGTTGGAAATAATACTGAGAGGAGGGGTGAATCAGTATTATCTAGTTCTTTTAATAAATATTCCTTATTTACACTTTGAATTATTTTTGCATGTCAGTACCATAAAATAATGAGCATAAATAAGAAAACAGATAGTCACACCAAAGAACACCAGATGTAAGGTGGAAACCCAATGTGGGTGAAAACCACCTGCTGCAATATGTCTCTATCTTCCTTCAAATTAGAAACTTCTTTTACAAAGGTTTTGTAGTGGTGCAGTCCTTTACCAGTACGCAGGTTGCAACCTGCAGAGAGCTACAACCCTCTCTCGTTTTCCAGTCTCTCCTGGAAGGGAGCTACAACCCCCTACTTCTTTTCTTTCAAGGACAACTTTTCATAAATTTTCAAACTGGATCCATGAGCATCAAGAGATCATCAAGTACAAGTAAATCACCCAGTCAACTACAGTAACCAAATCAACAGTAACAGTAAACTAAACCCAAAACACCTTATTAACAGAAAAATTCAGCCAACAAAAGGTCTTAAGATAGATACGCAGTTTTTCTTTCTCTGGTCTGCGTGCGTATGCACTACACCTTCTGCTCCCCTGCGTATACCCGCAGAGACCCTTCTGCTTCACCGCGTACCCACGCACTATTTCTTCAATCACACTGCGTACTGTTACTGCAGGCACGCACCCACAGATACTATCGCGTCGCATACTGCTACTGTATCCACGCACACACAGATGCTATCGCGCCGCGTACCTACGCACCTGCAGCTTCTGAAGCACTGCGTACTTCCTCTGTGCCTACGCACCTGAACCTCTGTCGCGTTGCGTACCCACGCACTGCGCCTTCTTCTACTCTGCACACCCACGCACTTTTCCTTCTTCTTCTCCGCGTACCCTCGCACTTCTCCTTCTTCTTCTCTGCGTACCCATGCACTTGCACCGTTAATCACCTGCGTACCTCTGATTAGGGCCGAAATGGCAGTCCCCCAGTGTGCCATCGATAGTCAGATGCTCAGATCTGATCATGCGCTCGAGAGATCACCCTTCATAGATTCGCTTTCAACTTCATTTTTATATAGATCAAGCTTTTGAAAAATAACCCAACATTTCAGATCTTAAGATATTCAATTCGCAAAAGATACTTAAGCCAAATGATCTCCTTCCCTATTTATAGTCAAGCTCTTATTCACACCATGGGACAAAACCATCAATTCCGAATACAAGGGATCCAAACCGGGGCTAAAATAGATCCTATACCACGGGCCAAAACCATAGCATCAGAAAAGGCAGGCTAAATACCACAAGCCAAACATAAGAAACCCCACGTTAGTGCGCTTCACTGCCTTGAAGTGTGTGCATTGGGGTCCGCACCCTCTGAACAGGTAACCTGCGGGTATGGCCGCACTTCCTGTATGGGTAACCTGCGGGTCCGCACCTTTTGAACCATTCACCTGCGAACCTCTTAATTCCATCATTTTGAGAGCCTGAACAGACCATTTCCACTTGAGCGAGTTGCCATCAAGTACAACACCTGTATCATAGAGCCATACCAGAATCATAATGCCAACAGCCAAGGAATTGAATTGCTTCCTATATCTAGCACCAGAGTGTCAAGTGATGGTTGCAAGTGGAGGAACCATAAATTGCTTTGGAAAGTACCATAATATCAGGCATCCATGGGAGAATATGTTTTGAATAGTCCAATTCTTTCAATTCCAACGGGTGGTGTTGATGTCGTACTAGGAGTCCAATGGCTACAATCTTTAGGGAGAAACATAATCAGCTCTAATGGCATGACAAAGCTTCTAAAGGAAGAACAATGTGGCATAATTGCACAATTATGTTTGCTAGGGGTTCCCAAGTCGACAACATCTATTTCTCCATATCTCCAAAAGTCTTGGGCAATCATTCCAAGGTATTTGAGACTCCCAAAGGCATCCCACCTATTTGTGAGCATGATCATGCTATTCATTTTCTAGGAAGTGTTCCTCCAAACATCAGGCCTTACAGATATCCCTTTGCACAGAAGAGTGAAATTAAACGTATGGTTGCAGAAATGCTAGAGGTTGGTATAATTCAACTTAGTCAAAGTTCTTTCTCTACTCTAGTATTATTGGTGCACAAGAAGGATGGATCATGGCATATGTGTCCAGATTATAGAGAGCTCAATGAGCTCACTATTAAATATAAATTTCCCATTCCTCTCATAGATGAATTGTTGGATGAATTGCATGGAGAAATCTACTTCAGTAAGTTGGACCTTCATGCAAGATATCATCAAATCAGAATGAAGACTGAAGACATTCCAAAAACAACATTTAGAACTCATGAGGGTCATTATGAACTTTTGGCCATTCCTTTTAGCCTTACCAATTAACCTTCTACATTCCAAGGTTTGATGAATTCCATTTTCAAACCCTTCCTTAGAAAATTTTTGTTAGTATTTTTTGATGATATACTAATCTACAACAAGTCATCGAAGAATCATGTTCAACATGTTGATAAAGTGCTCAAACTATTGAACAAGAAACAATTTTATGCAAAAACCTCCAAATGTTTCTTTGGAGTACAAGAGGTAGAATACATGGGTCATATTGTATCTCATGAAGGTGTTAAGGTAGACCCTCAACAACAACAAGTTCTCCAACTCTTAAAGGATAACCTCACTTTGGCACAGAATCAAATGAAACAACATGCAGATCAACATTGAAGCGAAATAAGTTTTGATATAGACGACTGGGTATTTTTATGAATACAACCATACAAACAAATTTCCCTCAAGAAAGCTAAGAAGGATAATAAATTATCACCAAAGTATTATGGTCCTTACAAGGCGTTGCAAAATATTGGTACTATGGCATACAAATTGGATCTTCCTGCATCTTCTCGAGTGCCCCTAGTTTTCCATGTTTCATGCTTAAAGAAGTTTATAAGTGACAAGCTCCCAATTCAAACAATATTGTTGATGAGGAAGGAAAAATCATATTGGAACCCGAAGCAGTCGCAAAAGCAAGAAACTGATAGCTACAAAATCAATCAATTTCAAAGTATCTCATCAAGTGGAAGAACTTACCCGCTTAGGATTCCACATGGGAGGATGAGAATTTTATACATAAGCACCCAAAACTACTCAAGCATTGAGGACAACAATTTTTGAAGGAGAGGGGCATGTTAGGTCCCTATATTACTAGTGTAACCCCTTATTGTTATTAGTGAGACCCCCTTATTATATCGTTGTGCCCATGTAGTCCCCGTATTGTTATTATTGTGCCCCATAAAATCCCAATATTTTTATTGTTGTGCCCTTACATTATTATTGTTATGTCAACTCTGATTACATTATGACCCCTTATAGTCCTATATATAGAAAGGAGGTCTTTTCATTTGTATCATCCAATAATTTTTCACTTGTGTAATGTAAAGGAGGTTGCCCCCTCGAAGAGGCTTATTTCTAAGGCATTTATCTATCTTTTATATATTTTTGTGAGTTGGTTTCATAACATGCAAACTATTGGAGGTGAAACAATTATATGCAAAAACCTCCAAATGTTTCTTTGGAGAACAAGAGGTGGAATATTTGGGTCATATTATATCCCATGAGGGTGTTAAGGTAGACCCCAAAAAAATTAAATCCATTAAGGAATGGAAACTACCCATAACGATAAAGCATCTTCATGGATTTCTCAATTTGATAGGGTATTATCACAAATTTATTAAGAATTATGGGAGAATAGTGGCACCTATAACATCATTATTGAAGAAATATGCACTTTCTTGGACTCCAGAAGCAACAAATACCTTTGAACATATTAAAGAGGTAATGTGCCAAGCACCGGTCTTAGCTAAGCTAGAATTCACAAAATCTTTTATTGTGGAACATGATGCCTCAAGAAATGGAATTGGTGTTTTTTTAATGCAATAAGGAAGAGACATTTCTTTTGAAGTCATCCAATCAAAGGAAAGTATGTACAAAAACCTATTTATGAGAAGGAAATGTTGGCAATACTACATGCACTAAAGCAATGGTGACCTTACCTAATGGGAAGACAGTTGAAGGTAAAAACATATCATGATAGTCTAAAAAACATTTTGGAACAAATATTATCTTCAAAAGAGTAGAAAAAATGGGTGATAAAGATGTTTGGTTATGACTTTGAAATCATCTACAAAAAAGCGAAGCAAAATGTTGTTGCAGATGCACTGTCAAGAAAGGATGAGGATGTGGAAGCATTGCTTTGTGCCATTGCTATAGGGATTAATGCATGGGTGTTTGGTGATGGAGATACCATCAAGGATCTTCCCGGGATCCTTGGAAAATAGTCAGATTAGCTGCAGCTGGAACATAGATACATGCACATATCTATATTAGTGAAATGATAATCAAAGTAAGAAGAAGGATTGTTACCTCAAATCTTGGTGTGGTGTTGCTAGGGAATGCAAAGTAGTGAAGTGGAAGATCCCTCAGCTACCTCCAAGATCAATACCTGCACATAAACAAGATGATGCATAATATCACAACATATAACTTCAACAATCAATACAATAATACATATGGATATCTAAATGCATACATCTAAGCCACTCATAATCATTAACATTGCATAAACATGTAAATAAATCACAATACCAATGCCTTGGAGTGGACAACACAATTGAAGATCTATATTAATTATAGAAAAGAGTGACTACAACCATCGGTTACATCAGCCTTCCCTTACTCCTCCAACTCCTTTCTCTCTCTCTTCTTAAACTCTTGAAGAGCCAATGTCTAATACAAGCTTCGACAGTCAATAGGAAATCATTTCAATAGTTTTGACCCCTTTCACAATGGCCCTAGCCTCAAATATATAGCATGAGAGGATAAGCCTTTCCAAATCCTTCATGAGTTCCTTTGGGAAAAAGTAGAGATGTTTCCATTCTTTAGCACTCTTTCCCTGTTTGTAGACTCCATTAGGAATAGAAATTCCTCCAAAGAGGTCGAATATAGATGTTTCCCTACTTTATGAGCTGACATGGGAGTGAATATAGGGATATTTCTCATTAAACTTGCTCCTTTGACCTCCAGAAACTCACTTAAGTTTAATAATGCTCTTCCTAAGGCAACAGACAGAGTTACCCTAGGGACTAATGCACCTGATGCATGGCTAGGAAACTTTATAAAGCAAGTTTCTAGTTCCTGGAGAGTGTTAGCTTGACAAATAGGCATGTGAACTTGGTCAGTATTTCAGTCATCTTTCCCTTCTCCTCTAAGCTGATGACGAGGTCATTTTCTTGTATAATAGATGCCCCCTAAAGTGTGAGATCAGAGGTAGAGACAATGGCCAAAATACTTTATATAATTGTGGTTTTATTTGAAAAAAGAGAGAGAGGATCAGATCTTCGAGAATATGAGAACCCTAATACAACACATAGATATAAAACATCTAAAATCATGTCCTAATTGGGGCATTCCCATGGTCAGTAGCTATGTCAGAGTGATTTCTCAACAAAGAGATATGACGATCGTGGATGCTGATAAGCACAATGTGGAACATGTGTCATAATAACATCATTCTGATGAGTTGTCTCCAAAAAATAATATACGCAACTTGGGAGAGGAAACAAGGTTGAGTGATGTAAGCCTCTAACGAAGGTCTTGATCTCCGCTTCACCATAATAGCATAGGCCGATACATGTGAATAAAATCGTTGAGTTCGAACATGTACGAAATCGTCTGGTTACTAGTCAATAATGGACACTGTTAATAGACACGAGGATGGCCACTGATAATGGTGATGGTCTTCAAGATGCACAATACAATCTATCAAGTGCGAATAATGTTTTTGTCATCGAACACTTGTAGAATCGTTTAACCAGGAGCCAATAATGAAAACCCCTGACCAAACACAAGGTAACCTGCCACTTATGTCTGCAAGTTCCAAGGCACTAAAGTGTTTATAGGCTTGCTTTCTAGATAGAGTGTTGAAGTCGATAGGAAGAGACCTTTCAAGAGGTAAGTTATAACATGTCCTACATAAGTCAACACAAAACGGGACAAGAATGATTGCTTTTTGAAGATAGTTTGAGCATTGGGTCGAATCGACAGAGGGCATGATGGAAGAATATTCTTGATGGTTTGATGCAGGAAGTTAAAGATAAAGGTTTTCCCTTGAACAATAGAAGGTGCAACACAAAGGTTTTGACCATGCAACTCTAGACTCGAGAACACTAAATAGTGTTAGGATATAGAGATGTGAGAACATCGGGGTATATAGGCTAAACTCATAGGATGGTAAGGTTGTTATCGGGAAAACTAGTGTCCATTCAGAGCTGCTAGTCCCACTAAGATGGGTAGCTATCTTAGAAACAAACAAATTAAAGTCACTTGTGTTTTCATTTATGAGAGATAGATGAGAGAGAAGCAGAAAATACCAACCTCAGTCTTTCGCTTGGCTCCTTGCTTGTTTCCTCTCCCCTTTGACAGAGCTTTGCCACTCTTTCCTCACTTTTCCCACTTCAAAGAACACCTGTAGAGTCAAAGCAGCATAATACCATAAAAGCATAGAGATATATAACCATAAACAATATAGGATCAGATGTGTATTAACCATACAAATGCATATATCAATACAAGATTCAGAAATATACAAGAATATGGAGGAAAACTCAAATAGATTTATTGATAGAAGTAGTAGAAGAGAGGATTACAACCCATTGGTCTAACCCAGTGCCATCCTCCCAGCATGAAAGCCCTCTTCACCTCATGAAAAGCTAGATCACCCAACACTATGATGTTTCACAGAGAAACCAACAGTGCTTCCTTACAAAATACAAAATTCCAGCCTCTGGATCTCTAGGATGAGGGATCCATATATAGATATTTACAGGTGGGTGAGTCAACTTCTAGGATTTTGATTAGTTTCATTTCTTTGATATTTCTTGGTTCCACTTGGATATTTCATGATCTCTTACTCATCCCTAGGTGAATTCAGAGAGGCAAGTGTCAAATGGGCAGTTTCTAGAAGATTCTCTGGGTTTCCACCTAGCCAACGACCTATGCCATTTGTCTACTCTTGCTCATCACACCATACAGAAGGGATTTTCAGTATGCATCACACTTTCTACATGTAGTAGGTGAGATGCATTTCACCCTTAGCACTGAGCAGTCTGTATGGTCTAGTTTTGACCAGTTATGAGTAGTTTTTCAGAGAGAGCTTTTGGGAGATGATGTAATCAGCTGACCTTGTTCCTTTAGGGTGTGAAACAACGCTTTTAAGGGCTTAGAAGCCCTTGGTTTATGGACATATGAGATTGGGGTTGCAGTGCCCAAATATGTCTATAACAGTTGCCCTCATAAAGCATGAGGTCGTAAATCTTCTGATGTCAGGTGAAATGCTTTATCATGAGGATCCGAGGTTTTTCAAATTGGAAGGTGACCTATAAGATACAATACAATACATTATCTTCATAATATTTTCATGATCTAGCTGAGGTGGGCATTCCCATGCTCAGCTTTATAAATTCATTTTCATGTACATATGACAGACAACCGTCTATGTGATAGACTGTTGATTCTGGTAGAGCCATCATCCTTTGGCTTGGATGATTATCTGTGCAGCTATGATGTACATTTGATGTCTTTATTTTCCTGAATATATTGCAACCCGGATGGATGAAACTAGATCCGGGGTCTTCAAACTCATTCAATGTTCAACCGAAGTACAAGTTGATCCATGTGAAAAATATGTTTTGATGTCGAACATGGAAAGACATCGCCTGATTACCATCCAATGATGTAAGCTATTAACAGGCACGAGAGGAATCACCAATAATGATAATGACCCTCAAGGTACTGCAGTACAATTCACGTGGTGCGAATACATGAGTCAATGTCGAACACCACAAAAAATCTTTTGGTCGAAGGCCATTGATGTAAACTTGTCGCCAGAAGTGAGAAACTTGCCATTGAGGCATGCAAGCTTCAAAACACTGAAAGGGTTGTTCATAAGTCAACTTCTTGGATAATGAGCTGATGTCGACAAGAAGTGACCTGTCGTAGGAGGGCCTTAATGAATCCCACATCTACGACATGAAATGGAACAAATGATTTTTTGGAGGTGAAAAAGATTTGATGATACAAGGTTTAGGGTGGCAGTCATGAAAGAATGAAGCGTGAAGGTATTGCAGTGGATGAGATATTAGCTGGGTCGGTGAATTCTCTAAGCAACTTCTCTTGAACATATCGGCGACACTGAAATGGATTGGTAGTGTTAACCCCAAAAATGGATGGTACGGAGGACCAATGGTGATATGACCAGTGAATGGAATAATCTAACCTGACTCAATCATGGTGATGGAGTGAAAGTGTCATGTTCAAGAGCGACCTCCTACCAATAAAGTTTCTTCAAGTTTTCTTCCCAATTTTTCCCCAGTCATTTCTAACCAGTACCTCTTTATTTTTGTCAAGCTTGCGGAGGATAACATATACTTGTTCTATAATTTTCCCTTCAGGCAAACCTGTCGCTATGTTTTAACGAGCTTAGCGACAGTGAAACTCACTATTATCTGCATGGACAAGTTTGTCACTATTGTTTTAACGAGTTTAACAACAAAGATAACTTGGTCCTTTTCAATTATATAGAGTCTAAAAGGAGACGTAAAGGAAACTCCAGTAATCCTTTTTCGTAGTATAATCCCTTAAGTCTGAAAAAGTATAAAATAATATGAAAGGGATGACTTTTCGATAGTTTTAATGAGCCAAACAAGACAAGCATTCGATCTTTTTGCGTAATGATCCCTCAGGTCCAAAAATATTAAAATCTAGAGGAGGGATGGCACTTCCGATCGCTTTAACGAGCTAGAGAGGCCAATTGCTCAGCAATCTTTTCATATTTTATGAGTCAGATGAAAAGAGCTTAAAGGAGACTTGTTTTTTGAGGAACGAGTGATATTTTTGGATAGAAACTGGTTCCAGGTAAGGTTTGGAGCTTTTTCTCAATCACGGCAGTGCAAAGAAGGTTGATAATAGAATCACTCATCGCAGCTGTTCCTCAAAAGGGGTAAACAATCAAATGGAGGCATATGATTGGCTAAAAAAGAGTGGAGGTGATGGTAAGAAGATGACCAAGGCTCAAAAACTGATAATTATGCGATCGTAATGGTTATTTACTGAAGGATGGGTTCACTTTTTAATGAGCTTAAACTCTGGGGGAACATCTGCTCATCGCTAGGTTTATTTTTTAATGAGATTGAACTTCGCGTAAACATACTCGTGCCAGTCATATAATAAGGATATCTCTCATCAGTAGGTTCATTTTTTAGGGAGCTTGCCCCATGTGCAACTTTGCTCCGAAGCCTTTTGTTATGCAAGCTAGGAATGACCAACCTACGAGTCTAAAGGGTTGAGAGCCTACAAACTAAGAAAATAAATGGTCGCTTTTCACTTGCATGCAAAAAGGTTTGCATGCCCCCAGGTATAACTAAGTAGAGTTTCCAGGTTACCATGCAAAAGTTCTTGCATTAGCAAGATTTTTCCATCCGCGTCGCAGACAAAACACTTCCTTGGTGTTGTCCATCGAAATGGACAAAGGTGACTATTGTTAGTCCCAATCACATAACCTTTGACACGAGAATCCTTTTCCAGTCTGATCCATTTTCCTAAACGGACAGGATAGTCAGACTAGTCATATTTCTATGCGGAAACCTACCTTATATCTGGGGTTTTCCTACCAAAGTAGACCAGGGCGCATGCCTCTTGGGTTTAGTCACATTCACCAAATCACTTGCGCTCATCGGGCGGATGGACAGGAGATTGATGAGACATTCCTTGTGTAAAAAGACCAGTTAGGGACGGCATTTAACTAGTAGCTATGTTTGAAACAGGGAATGAAAGCTGGTCTATGAGCTGGACCACTCTGCCTTCATGCGGAAAACACATCACTCGAAAGAGTGAGGAAACAATGGCTCCCATGCTATAATGTAGTCATGCCCAAGGAATAGATTGTAATCTAATGGCCTTTGGACTACCATCATGTTCAGATAATGGTTTTCCTTCTCAAAGTTATAGGAAAATTTGGAAGGATCCCTAACGGTCGACTGGTTCCTTTGTTGAAGCCTAATAGATTTCAAATCTTAGGCAGGAGCGATGGTGAACCAAGTGCTTTCCAGGCAGTGGAGGAAAGGATACTCACGGAAGCCCCTTCATCTATGATAGTACCAACCATGACCATTTTGTAAGCTTGTACTATGATTCAGAATGGTACATTAGATGGTAGGCGGGGTCTCCCTAGTAGATTCCAATCAAAGGAAATGAGTAGATTGCTTAGAGGAGGGACCAAATAGATGGTTGGATGAATCTCTAACAAACTTCCTTCCTGCGGTAAAGGAACAGGTAGATTGCCCCCAGGTTCATCGGATTATGTGTTAACAAAAAGAATTTGAATGGTGTCGTTCTCATTCTCTTTGGTGACTGTATCATCTAAAGGTGGACCTTCTGAAAGGCCGACTACCATCTCGACCTGTTGACTTTGGTCCTGTGTGGACTCAAAGGGTTTATCTTCAATGATAGATGCTTCAACCGACAAAAAAGGTGTGTCAGTCAAATTTTCAACTAGTGATGGACTCGGCAAGAGTTTCTTGTATCCAGGAGGAAGCCATAGCAGTGCAGGAAAGTTATCCAAGACTCTTTTAGCTTCATCCAGGAAGGGACAATGGTGGAGGGCATGATCGCCTTCACACAATCTACAAGGAAATTTAGATCTTCCTTTTTGTCCATTGACTTTGTTTTCACTAGTTGACAGTGTACTTTCAACATGATCGTCAGAGGTTGAGGACACCAGATTTTGCAAGCGAGGAGACCAGTCCCTTAAGATCCGCGGGATGCAAGGACAATCTCAATGATAGTGGTCTCCTTTGCAAATGAAACATGGAGATTTAGGTTTGGATGGTGCAGTGTGTGGATTTTTGCCAGACGACGCATGGTTGCCCCCTTTCGTCGTTGGCTTCTTCTTCTTCTTCTCCTTCCCTTTCTTCTTCTTCTCAGTTACTTGGTTCTTAGTTTTACGAGCTTCACCAAGTGATGAGGAAGAAGGAGAGGGAGAAACAAACGAAGTAGAAGGTTGGGGGGTAACTCTAGTATCATCTAGTTGCTGATTTGATTGCTCAGGAATCGTGGTGTTTTGAATGACAGAAGTCGAGAAAAGCCATAATGGTTGGCCAATTGTAAGTCCTATAAGGGACAATGTAGCCATATGAGGTGCACCAACATCTCCCCAAGAGGAGAAGGGACTAGGATTCCCCCCAAGGGGAAATCCTTGATTGGTGGAATCCATTTTCTCAATCTAATACCAATGAGGGAATAGTGATGTTATTCCAATTAAAATAAATTTTATGATGCTTTGACACAACTTGCTTTTTCAATTTTTAAGAGTCAAGAAAAAGCTAAAGATGACTCTAGTTGCCTTCAATTTTAATTGAGCCTGAAGTGACAAGTGCTCAGATGGACCTTTTCTTTTAAGGAGTCTGAAAAGGAACAAAAGTGACTACTCTGGAAATCTAGACAGAGGGATTACCAAACCAATCAAAAAACTGCAGAATACTTTTTAAGGTATGGCAGTAAATCTTCCTAAATGCTGTATTCAGTGCATTATGATTGATAGGGCGGCAAACATAGCTTCCTAAGGATAAAGGATATAGCCTATTGTTGTCTCCCAATATATACTTGATGGTACGTGGGAGCACAAGTCCGTACTGAAACTTGTCATATCAAAGAACAGGAATCACCCAACCTACGATGAAAATGATAGTTACCAGGCTTTACGATGCCGGAATACGTCTCTAGCCTAGACTTCTAGAAGTTGCGCGTTAGGTTCCAAAGCGTTTTTATGTTCATTGAAATTTATTTTACACTGTATCTTTCTTAAGAAGTTGGCCTTTAAGGTTCACCGCGTGATGTAGATATACAACTCCTAAATATGCAATCTAAGATGATAAATAGCCGTTTACTTTCTTTTTGTAATGAAAATCCTAGCTACTAAGGAAACAGAAGTAAAATCCTCTCAACATAGAGCAGAAAGCACACACTAAGATGCACTGTCCTAAATCAATTTCCGCATGCAGTCAAAATGCAAATGCACATGCATGTATTTGTTTTTCACTTTCTTAATGTGTGAATGGAAAAAAGAATGCTAAGTACAGATCTGAACTATTTTTCTTTCAAAGCGACAGTACTAACAATTTTCTTTTCAAAAAACGAAAGGAAGACTAAGATGACACTATGCGATTTCGAATTTAAAATTGCTTTCGACACTTGAAATACTATTAATTCAAATCAAATATAATGGCAAAAAGTGTAATCGACTATCAAAAAGAGGAAGACTTTACAACACTCTTTTCTTTGACTGAAAACGACACTTGTGACACTTTCAAATCAAAAGACGACAGTTCGATTAAGCTATTGTTTGCAAAGGAGAACTGTAAATGATGAAAAATACATAAAACATTCATAATTATTTATCAATGGAGGTTGAATAATGCAAAGGAAGAGAGTTTCAACAGTGATATACTTATCACAGATAGCAAAACTAATGAATAAAGCTGAAGACAATGAAGAGAAAACCAAAATCTGGAGGCAGAAATAGTCTCACCTAATCATCGCACCTGTAACACAGGGAAACAGGGATGCATCTCACCTGCAACACACAGGAGGTGCGATGCATCCAAATTGCTAATGAGAGATGGTGTGATGGTCCAGGGATGAGACTAAGCTTGGTTTTTGCTCACAATTTGCAGCTTAGTTCAGGGATTTAGGCTAAGCCAATGATAGGCAGTAAACACAAAGTATAGGGGCTGTTCTAATGAGGTTACTTGAGCTACCACCAGGGCACTTAGGATGTTTGCAAGTCAGATGTTCAATTCATAAACTAACCCAAAGATTGACTGAAGCAGCATTGATCTACTTTGCAGTTGCATAACAAAAGTAGTTCGAAAGCTAGCTCGCTTCACTGCAGGCTTCTTCTGTAGTTTATAAAGCAAACAAATGGAAACAAACAAAAAAACTATTCGTTCCCCAGTGGAGTCACCATTTTGTTATCGGGAAAACTAGTTTCCATTTAGAGCTACTAGTCCCACTAAGACGGGTAGCTATCTTAGAAACAAACAAATTAAAGTCACTTATGTTTTCCTTTATGAGAGATAGATGAGAGAGAAGCAGAGAGTACCGACCTCAGTCTTTCACTTGGCTCCTTGCTTGTTTCCTCTCCCCTTTGATAGAGCTTTGCCACTTTTTCCTCACTTGTCCCACTTCAATGAACACTTGTAGAGTCAAAGCAACATAATACCATCAAAGCATAGAGATCTATAACCCTAAACAATATAGGATCAGATGTATATTAACCATACAAATGCATATATCAATAGAAGATTCAGAAATATACAAGAATATGGAGGAAAACTCAAATAGCTTTATTGATAGAGGTAGTAGAAGAGAGGATTACAACCCATTGGTCTGACCCAGCGCCATCCTCCTGATGAGCCCCAAAAATG
>APFE031069025.1:0-11466 GCA_000404065.3 Pinus taeda | reverse complement strand
TCCAAGATAGAATTCCTATCTTGAGACTATTGATTGTATAAATATGTGTGTAATTCATTCATTTATTAATTAATAGAGAATATATTTGATTGAGCTACTTTTATCTAAACTTGTGTTGGGGCCAACCATGACATATGAATACAAATGAGAGAGGAATCTCGACAAGTCAATGCTGCCCTACTCAAAACTATCCAACATTTATGTGTTGAGATGACAAGTTTGAGGACAGATAATAAACGGTTATGGCAAGAGCAAGAAAGAATCCTTAAAAGTTTTTCTGACCGATAGAATCAAAGGGGACCAGACCCTAGTGCTAGTAACAAAGATAAAACCACGACAGTCCACCAAGGGGTAGATAATTCAAAATCAGGAGAAAGATATGAGGACGAAGAAGAAGGTTGTTTAGATAATGTTTCCTACTAGCGAAAAACAAAAAGACCGAAATTGGAATTACAAGGGGAATTCAAGAAGATAAAACCATCACCCTTTGAAGGAGAGTCTAAAGAAGCAGCAGATGCATGGTTAATTGACATGAATAAATACTTTCAGATTTATGACTATAATCATAGACTTAAAGCACGACTGGCAGTTTATCAATTAAGAGTTAAGGCCACCCTTTGGTGGGAGGAAGGGAAGTCAAAATTATGAGGAAAATTGATGAATAGCAGGTGACATTGAAACAATTTCAAAAGAATTTTAAGGATAAATATTTAACTGAGCATTATTATGATGAGAAAGAAAAGGATTTCCATGATTTAAGGTTGGGAGTCTTGACCATGGATGAATATGTGAAAAGATTTACCTCCTTATTATGGTATGTACCCTATATGCAGGAAGAAAAGGCCAAGATTAAACGTTTTATTAGTAGACTACCCAACTTTATGAAGGAAAAGTTGGAATTCGATTACCCAAGGACAATGGATGATGCGGTGCGAAAATCCTATATTTGTTATCAGCAAATGAAACAGAAAAGTGAGGGGTCAAAAGGAGGATTGAGTTAGAGGGGGAGGAATTTACCCTAAAATAGACAATCAAAAGCTACCTATGGAAGGAATGCATAGCCAATACCCTTCAGTCAATTCACAACAAGAAAGTAGTCAAAGGTTTCAATACCCATGGCAAAATAGATAGTCAGAAGGGATTAATAAACCTGTTAATGATCAACAACAGAAGCAACCCATGCAATGCTAGGGATGTCGAGAACCCTGTTATTACAAAAACTTCCCGTATAGGGCCAGAACATCACAATTTTCAAACATGGAATAAGTTTCCATGGTTGGGGAGGTGGAAATAAGCATTTCCAAAATTAATGTTGCACTTGAAAATCATCAGGCAGAATACCAGCCCACCATGATTGAGTGTGAAGGTATGATCGTAATCAACCTGTCTCTGTTTTATTTGATTCGGGTGCTAGCCTAAGCTATGTTAGTCCTAAGGTTGTAGTGAGATGCCAACTACAAAGAAGTAAGTTTAAAAAACCTTGGTTAGTTCAATTCGCTTCAAGGGAAAAAAGAATGGTAAGTGCGAAAAAAGAGCATTGTCTTGTAATAAATTAAGGACAACCTATTCATGTTGATCTAAATATACTCCCTTTGGGTTCATAGGATGCACTGATAGGAATGGATTGGTTGGAAGGACACTATTCCTTATTTGATTGCAAGGAAAAACCTATTAGCTACCTTACTAAGTTGGGCCAGAGAAAGGAGATACAAGGAATCAAGAAGAATATCAAGTTGCATCCTATTACTGCTAGCCAGCTGGGGAAATGCATTAGGAAGGGTTGTTAGATTTATGTTGTCCAAGTAAGATATACAAATTCCAAGAGTAAAATGACCTGCTTAGAAAATATTCCAGTCATTCAAGATTTTGTTAATGTGTTTCCTAAATACATTCCTAGATTACCACCTAAACGTGATATTGATTTCATGATTGAACTAGTCCCTAGAGAAACTCTTGTTTCAAGAACTCCTTATCGCCTGAGCATACCAAAGTTAATAGACTCAAAATGAAGCTTCAGGAACTGCTTGATAAAGTTTACATTTGTCCTAGTGTGTCCCCTTGGGGATCCCCCATACTGTTTGTATGGAAAAAGCAAAGAACTTTGAGGCTATGCATTGATTACCGTCAGTTGAATAAGATGACTATAAAAAATAAATACCCTTTACCACGTATTGACGATTTATTTAATCAAGTGCAAGGAGCTAGTGTGTTTTCAAAGATTGATCTAAGACCTGGCTACCATCAAATAAGGATAAAGGAAGAAGACATTTGTAAAACTATGTTTCAAACTCGTTATGGTCATTACGATTTCGTGGTATTACCTTTCAGCCTTACCAATTCCCCAACTACTTTTATGAGTCTAATGCATGGTATTTTCCAGCCATACTTAGATAAGTTTGCGATGATTTTTATTGACGAAATATTAATTTACTCTAAGAACCCACTGGAGCATGAGAAGAATTTGAGAATAGTGTTGCATACACTATGTGATAATCAATTATACGCTAGGTATAGCAAGTGTGATTTCTACAAAGACTAGATAGAGTACCTAGGTCATGTCATATCAATAGAGGGTATAGCAGTGGATCCAGAAAATATTAAAACCATCATGGAGTGGACAACCTCAAAGAATGTTGCTGATATTAGATCATCCTTTGGCTTAGTCGGTTACTATCGTCGATTCATTGAAGGGTTCTCAAAAATTTCCTTTCCCATGACCTCATTGCAAAAGAAGGGGTGAACGTTCTCATGGATAACTGAATGCCAACAAAGCTTTGAATGATTAAAACAATTTCTTACTACTGCACCCGTACTAAAAGTAGTAGGTCTAGAAAAATCTATTGTGGTTTACACAGAAGCAAGTAAGGAAGGTTTTGGCGGAGTATTGACGCAAGAGGGGAAAGTTATAGCTTATGGATCCCACAAATTGAAATATTATGTTCGGCGATATTCTGCCTATGATCTAGAATTAACGACAGTAGTTCATGTGCTTAAGATGTGGCGACACTACTTATTGGGAAATATATTTTTGTTATTAGCAAACCATAGTAGTCTTACAAATTTCTTCAAGCAAGCTAGCTTGAACACCCGACAAGCTAGATGGACAACATTTTTGAGCAAATTTGACTTTCGTATGAAGCACCTCAAGTGAAAGGAAAACCAGGTAGCTGACGCATTAAGAAGAAAACCACATTGTATTTATGAAGTGCAATTCAGCCATGTATAATCAAAATTCCATGATATAATTAAGGAAGCAACCCTTAAGGACCCAGAGTATGCCTTCCTTTGGAAACAGACTATTGAGGCTTAAAGGAAGGGGGGAAAATCTGAATATGGTATAAATCTAGATAAAATGCTAACTTTCAGAAATCAAATTTATGTTCCTAATCAAAATTCTGTGAAATAATTAATATTGGATGAATTTCACAAAAAACCTTATGCTGCCCACCTAGGGTACCAAAAAATACTAGATGCCATAAGGAAAGGTTATTTCTGGCTAGGTTTAGGGAAAGATATCACCGAGTACCTATCTAAATTTTTGGTGTGTCAGTTGGTGAAGGAAGAGCATCAGCACCGCGCTGGACTACTGTAACTGCTGCCCATTCCTGAGTGGAAATGGGAGGAAATTACTCTAGATTTCATCACGGGTTTACCTCACACCAATAAACAACACGAATCAATTATGGTGTTGGTTTATAAGCTAAGAAAAATTTCTCATTTCATTCCGGTAAAATCCACTTACAAAATCGTTGAAATTACAGACATATTTATGAGGGAAATCTTTCGATTACATGGAATACCCAAGGTAGTAATTTTTGACAGGGACGTAAAATTTACATCCACTTTTTAGAAGACACTCTTTTTAGGATTGGGTACCCAGATCCAATTCAGTATCGCTTACCATCCGCATATGGATGGTCAAACAGAGTGAGTGAATCAAATTCTGGAGGATATGCTAAGAATGTTTGTGATGCAAAAGTTGCATAAGTGGGAAGATTACCTCCATTTAGAGGACTTTTCTTATAACAATGAATACTGTGAGTCATTGGGCATAAGTCCCTTTGAGGTGTTGTATGGAAGAAAGTGCAAGGTGCCCATAGATTGGAATAGTCCTGCCAATAGATTAACATTGTGCCCTGATATGTTAGCCGAGATGGAAGAGACAGTTAATAAAATCTGTCAGAATCTAAAAGCTGCTTAGGATATACAAAAGGCTTATGCATATAAAAGAAGAACATATAATGAATTCCAAGTGGGAGATCATGTGTACTTGAGGCTTAAGCCTTGAAAAAACACTTTGCAAGGGAGGGGTTGTGCTAAATTAGCATCTCGGTACTGTGGACCATTTCAAGTTTTGAAACAGATTGGACTGGTAGCATACAAACTTGCATTACCAAGACATATCTGGGTCCATAATGTTTTCCATGTCTCCCTGTTAAAAAAAATATGTGTACAACCCTCAACATATAATTAATTGGGAAAAAGTACAGCTAATAAGTTAAATAGAAAGATGATGTATGTTTTGTTGTTTTAATAATTTTTTGGTAGCAGATTGTTAAATATGCAGGTAGAACTAGGAGGAGAGTTTCTAGAAGAATGTCTTTGTATTATCGATTGGAGAGAAACCACCTTGCGGAAACGATCAATCACCGAGGTTATAGTGCAATGGAAGCACTTCGGCTCGGAAGCGCCCACCTGAGAAGAAGAGGCGTTTATGTGGGAAGCCTATCCTGCATGATTTTCATAAATCAGGAAGAACACCAGGGATAGTGTTCCTTGCAAGGGGGGGAAGATGCAACACCCCACATTTCATAGAAATTTAATTGGTTACCATGTTTTACTTTTTTTTATTTTTTTACTTTATCCTAAATACTTGACATCGAATATTAAAGAACTATGGCTTACATATCAGAACATATTTTACTGTTTGATTAATGAATAGTGAAGAGTTAAAGTATCTTGACAATAATTGAAAGAAACAATTGTTAACCTCCTGAAACAGTTAAAGTGGTTACTCTTCTGTCTCCTCAAAAGAGGAATTGAAGGAAGGTCTAGGGAGCTATAAATATAGAGAATCAAAAGTACATTAGATGGGTAAAGGAAGAAAAACAATGTTGCCTAGATTTCCTTGAGCTGGGTGGTATAAACCAGTGGGAAAGTCTTGAGTACAATCTGAGAGGTATGTGACTTGAGGCTGGATTGTGAGTGCTGAAGCCCAAGATACTTGACTACAACAAACTCATTTTACTGTGTGGATAAGGAAGAGCTCGGGGGAGAGTCTGGACATAATTGCAAACTCACAAATAGGTGGTGAGACCTTCCAAGAAAAGAAAATAATTACATAAATAATACGATAGTGAACAAATAAGTAGTCAAATCCTTGACATAGTGATCATTAAAGAAATGATATCACAGAGATTTCTTTGTTAGCTAAACTGGAATTGTCAGTTTTGTATTTTAAGCTAGTAGGAAATATCTAACCATAGATATATTTATGATTTGAATAGAGGAAAATTTATGCATAAATAAAGAATTAAACGATATCTAAAATAGAGGACTATACCTAATATTCATAGAAATGGAAAGCAAATATCTTAAATATTGAGACAGAGAACTGCTAATAATATATGTATATGTTCGATATAACCAACACAGAATAGTCTAATTAGTGTAACAGAGTAATGTTTATATTATGCAAGTTTTCTGTATATTGTATATTTTATGACAGATGATAACTCTAAGTGTCAGTTGGTTCAATTAATTTCGGGTAACTATAAATCGGAGAACCAAGAATTTATATATGGAAAACTATCAAATTTTCAAGAACATAGCTAATTCCTCTAGACAAATTAATCGTGAGAGAACTCTCATTATGGAATGCAAGGTTTAAAATAATATTTACTCAATCCTAGAAAGATAAACGAGTTAACTTTCTATTTGTTTTCATAATCTATTTAAAGGAAACAATAATCCATATATAGATTCAACAAATTCCATTAAGGGTGAAATGATAAGTTTGACATCAAAAACCAAGTGAATTTAAAAGGAGCCTAAACCCTAGTAAGATAAGTACAAATCATTAATATTATAAACATAACCTTCGTATACCTTCAAAACTGAAAAATAGACCCTTTCACAAACAAAAGAAGAAAATAACTTAAAGTAAACCCTTGGCAAGACCGAGTCACACAAGCTATGCCCTGGGGGAACTATAAACAACTCGGTTCGCTGAGTACTCCTAACTCCTTTAAAAACAACATATTAAATACAAACTATGGATGACATATAATCTCTCCCTAAATACAAATGTTTTCACCAAGAAAATCTAGAATATCATCCAATGGAGAAATTAAGCAGAGCTACCATTTATGCAAAAACATTGGAGAATAAAAAATTGTCATAGGGTTCAACATTGTGACCAACCTGGAAACAAGAATGTAGTACCATGAGCAATAAAGAAGCGTTTGAGGCCACCATGGCCACGATGGGATGAATCTGACATATAATAATACCTATCAATGAATGGAGAATGGAGATAGAATGAAACCCTTAACATCAATAAACCCCTTAACATCAAACTTAAAGCTAGTTTGCATAAGATTTAAGAAATACCTAAGATAGATCAGTTTTTTAAAGTTGAAGACTGCCTGGACCAGAAACCCACGGAATCAGTCATCAGTTACTCGAATTAGAAAACAGAAGAAGAAAACCTTAAGAAACTCTGTCATAACAATTTCTATTTACCTTATTGAGGCCGATAGCCTCCAAATTTGTCTTCAACTAGATGGGTAAGCCAGCGGAAATATGCATCCCTTGCATAGTGGATTGAATGAGAAAAATCACTATGAGTACCCATGAAGAGAAGTTGATAGCGAGAGGAAAATATCCAAAACAAGGAGGAAGCAAATGTTGCAGAGTACCTGCCGAATAGGGCTTGACATAACCCTCCATCAAAAATGGAGTGCACAAGCAAAAACCTTCTCTATGGCAGCAGAGGATAGTTTTAGTTGCAAAGCAAAAAAACCAGGGAAAACACAAATGAAACCACTAGTGGCAAAACGTAGGAAGAGAGGTTATGAGGTTAAACATTGGGTGCCCAGGACTGCAGATTTCCAACCCCAAATCGGAGGGAGAAAACCAAGCCATATGTCCCAAGCCATGAGAGCCTCCTAGCATTGCATGCCATGACATTAACCATGTTAACATCATTCAACTAGTGCAATACTGTCGATATTACTCCCATTAAAAACAATGTACAATGATGGTATATAGAGAATGTCAAATCCGTTAATTAGTCCAATTCTCATGTAATTAACAATTGATTTATGTCATTGCATATATGATTGAGAACCAATAACATATGGTAAGAATTTGATATGATATTGCATAATAAAGTTTAACATTTATACAATGTTTCTTTTTTTTTATATTTGATTTTTGTGTTGGGATATGGTAAAAGTGTTACACAAATACAATAATGAAAAAAATTAAACCAAAGAGAAGCTAATATTTATATAGCACCCAAATAAATCCATGCGTGAGTTACTTGGAACTTTGTTTCACCCCGATTTCAAAGTAGAAGTAAAAGAAACACCAATCCCTCTTTGGGGTTATTTTTTTACATTATTCTTAGGGTTATTTTTTCATATTATTCTTAGTTTTTATAGAACTTGGCCATTAGGATTCCAAATCTTAGCTACTCAAAAAATCAAAGAAAAGATAAACTAATATTATATATAGCAAACATATGACAAATCACCCAAATAAATCTTTTTTAGTTATTTGGAACTTTGAATGGAAATGGAAATAAAATTTTATATATATAATAGAGATTATATGAAATAACCATAAATTAAATAAATATAATATAATATATTTCTGTTCATATAAATTAATATTGTAATTTTGATGATTAACTATAATAAGATATATTCACTACGATTGAAAAAAAACTATAAAAAATAATTAAATGCAATTTATTATTATTATTAATTATAAAAAGAATTAATATATGATCTAAACATATATATACATAGAGAAAAACTTGTAACAATATTTTTAACCATGGTGATTCATTATGGAAATTCTTGTAAACTTAAAAAATATGATGGGCCAATACTACGGCTTATCAAGACCACATGCCCAATATGACATGTGTTAATATGACATTTTATTTATTCAAATAATTAAAAGAGTATAATTAACTTGGAGATAAATCTCAACCCTTGATTTGTGTAAAATACTATAAATATTCCACCATATCCTATAAAGGTTAAATTTCTACTATCCATATAATCATTACCATTAATTAAATTAAAATTATGAAAATCCTATTTAAAATAGACATAATTATTAACTACTTAATTTATAGTATTATTTAATACCATATCAAATCCAACTAAAATATTACAGAATTTTTTATTTAAAATATTAATTAAATATATAAAATGATATTAAAAATAAAATTTAAAATTTAAATAAGATATAATAATATTTGTTAGATCATACGATAATAATTTTATTTTTGAGAAAGTTAAATGTATTAGTCTGATCCTATCCAATTAACAATGTAAAAATAAAAAACTATATATATTGTATACAAATACTTATTTAGTGTTTAATGATAAATTATATTATTTTGTAAATAAATAAATAAGGTATTAAATTATCTGTTGAACTATTTTTTTTAAGAATTTATTAGTTAATTAGGTTGATTTTTATGAATTTATTAGTTAATTATGTTGATAGATATGTTTATATTAGAAAGATGGTGTAAAATTTTGGAAATTTTTTATTATAAATATTGTGGAAGTGTTTAATTATAAATATTATCTATGTTTAAGGTTTAATAAAAAAATATTTTAGGTTTTTGTCATTAAATTTTTTAATTTAATCACAGTTTATAAATGGTGATCTGTGATTATTTGTCTTATTAAAATTTTTTTTAGCCAAATATCTATCTTCCAATTTTAAAAAGCTTTTTAATCATATATCTAACTTCCAATTTAAAATTTGAATTCTCACCAATTATCTTTCTTTCTTTTTAAGTTGTTTTTTTTTCTTTATTTCTGAATGGTCTTTCTTTCTTTTCTTTCTTTCTAACATATCAATATGTTAGAGACATCAACTCTTTCTTTATAACATGAGTATGTTAGAAACATCAACTTCGCTGCCACAATTGTCTGTCTTTCTTTCTTTCTATCTAACATCGGTGTTTCTTAACATCAGTGTTCATAAGGCATTTAACATCAGTGTATCAGTGTTCATAAGGCATTTAACATCAGTGTTCGTAAGGCATTTAACATATATAGTTGGGTTTTTTTGTGTGTCTAAAGTTCCACATCAGTGTTCATAAGGCATTTAACATATATATTTGGTTTTTTTGTGTGAAGTTTCCCATTTTATTATTGAATAATAACATTACAAAAGACGATTAAAATGATTCATGGAAACCAACCATTAGCACAGATTGAATAACTTAAGATTACATAGGTCTTGTTTTGATAAGAACATTACAGAAGATGATTACAATGATTCAAAGAAACCAACCATTAGCACAGATTGAATAACTTAAGATTACATAGGTCTTGTTTTGATAAAAGGAAAAAAAGTACCTGAGTCCACACTAAATTTCAATAGGTCACAAACATATTGGCCCTGAATTTCGATAGGTTACAAACATATTGGCCCTCTTCTACAGGGCTATCTAAACCAAGCCAAAACAAAAAGAAACAACCCATGATCAATTAAGACAAAATATAAGACCATGGTGTAACCTGGAAGGAATGCACTGACTGAACTCGAGTAGCAAATGCCCACGAGCGCGAGCTGCATTTGTTCTGCCATGAAACATGAAGGAGCCACGAATCACGAAGAAACCACCAACTGAAAAGGATCATATATGCCAATGAAGGAGCCATGACCAACGAAACGTAAAATGCAATTTCCCTTCGACCTAAGCTGGAGCCTTTATCTGCCACCCTGAGCTCGCAATTATCGTGAAGCCCGTAGAAGGCAGAGAAGACCCCAACGAGGCTTAACAACCCCCAGGCATTCAACCATTGAGATAGAGCTGAGTTTGAAATTCGAGGAATGTAACCACTAAAATACAACCAGTGATTTATATTATATAGCTTACGAATTGTGAGGAATCAAAGAATCGTTTGAGAAAACCAAAGAATGCTGATAAACCTGGGAGGCCATTTGGGATTCCAAAACCACCATGTGAACGTGGGAGGTTGAAGGTGGCCAAACGATAAACAAATTGTGAGACTGGCCCTTCATTGCTGAGAAGACCAGAATATGCCAAGAAATAACCCGACCAGAGAATGGGAAGAAATTATTAATGTGGCAGGCATGACGGCTCTGCAAAGACAAGACGAAGGTAGAAGCATTGCAAATTCTGACGAATTCCTTGCAGGATGACATATAAACGAAACAAATCTAAGGAAGGATTCTGCCTATCGATGACGTCGCTTTCGTCTAGAGCCAAGATAGAATTCCTTGCAAGATGACATACTAAAAATGAAACAAGTCTAAGGAAGGATTAATTAAAACAGAGAATTAAACAAATACACAGCCAGAACACTAGCAAAAGTGAGACAAAGCTCACACACCACTTCATTAATTATTTGCTTAATTACATCACACTTATATAGGAAACTCATGCAACCAATTCCTAACCACTCACAACTAATTCTGTTCAACCGCTCATAACTAATTCTATTTCTGCATTATTCTCACATCCTCCCTTAATGGAAAAATGGATTTTCTACAACACCTAACTAACTTCTAAAAACTTCAAATTTGATTTTACCAAGGGGCTTAGTAAATATATCAGCCACATTATCCTTGTGTTACAAAATATCAATCCAATTTCATTTGACTCAATTTTCTCACGTATAAAGTGGTATTGTAACTCAACATGTTTTGTTCTAGCATGGTAAACTGGATTATGTGCTAATTTGATAGCACTCTGATTATCACAATTGATACATGTTGCACCACTTTGCGCTTCATCAAGATCTGCAAGAATTCTCTGCAACCAAATAGCTTCACAGGTGGCATTGGTCAAAGCTTTGTACTCTGATTCTGTTGATGATAAAGAAACAGTTGGCTATTTCTTACTACTCCAAGATACGACCCCTGATCCAATATGAAATGCATAGCCAGAGGTAGATCGTCTGTCATCTGGATTTCCTTCCCAATCTGAATCAGAAAAACATGTCAGTACAACATCAGATACATCAGTATACATAATACCAAGATTCACTATTCCCTTTAAGTATCGGAGAAATTTCTTTGCAGCATTCCAGTGATTTCCTGAAGGCTTAGCCATGAATTGACTAAGGATACTGACTGAGTATGCAATGTCTGGTCTGGTAGTGGTGAGATAGTTCAAACTTCCCACTAATTGATGATATAATGTTCCATCTGCCTCTTTCGATCCATCTTCTTTGTACAACT
>APFE031069016.1:0-15666 GCA_000404065.3 Pinus taeda | reverse complement strand
TTTCTTGTTCTGGAGCTCCGAAGTGCGATTTCTCTTCCTGCGCGAATTTTCGGCTTTCTGGCTGCTGATGTCAGCATGACGTCAGCAGTACGGCAGATGACGTCAGCCTGCGGTGGGTCCCTGGTACAGAAGTGACATGGCGAGGTGTTGATACTGAAGGCGATGCGATGAACTTCTCCGATGCGATCGCAATATCGCATCGGCGGGGAACGGGAAAGTGTTTTAGTTGGACATTTGGCGCTTGCGACCGCCGATATCGCGTCGGGTGGCGATGGATGGGTCATAACTTGCATGGAAAGGATATTTGTGATCTTGCGATGCAATCTGGCTTTCTATGGTCTGCGGATTGTTAAGGAAGTCCACAAGGGGTTTGTCTCGGTCGGAAGGAGTAAGTAAGTGGGTCTGAAAGGAATTTGAGGCTTCGGAAGTAGTCTGATAACCTGAAAGGGATTGTATACTCTGGAAGGAGTCCATTGTATTTGGAAGATGGTTTGAATGGGTAGCATGAGGGTTCTTGCTAAGTTTCAGGTAAACTGAGCAATTCCCAGGGGTACTTATGGTTATTTTTCAACCAGGGGGAGGGATATTTACATAGGGGATGATTTACATAATTTTAGTAGGGGGATGGGAAAATATAGGGAGCTAAATAATAATGTCAGTGGTTAATATGGAGATGGTAAGAAAGCGCTAAGTTAGGGAGAACTTAATCTGTTACAAGGGGATAAAACCTTTTTTAGAGAGAGTATGGAACAACTTTGAGTAAAGCAGATCTTCACCCAAGCTAAAGCTATGAAAATGATGGAACTTAAGAGGTATCAAGCAGATCTTGACCACTTTTGGGGAAGTTAGTTAATGATTGGGGGGAAAATGGAGAAAGGAAGTTAGTTATACTTGTTTTTGAGTTTCTCGCATGGAACTGTCTGCTGATTGTGTCCTGAGTAAAGATGATACCTGGAAACCTGGAACTGATCAACAATCAAGATTCAACAACCTCAAAACTACCTACCCAGCCTACTTACCTAACATTTTTTCTTCTTTTGGTCTGGGTGCACTTAGACTTGCAAACCCATCATTTCATTTTTCTTTTTCATGCTTTCCTATCTACAGACTACCCTTATTTCATCCGAGGGCCCAGATTATGCTGTTGGGCTCCTCTGATTCTCTACCTATCTAAGAATCTGCCAAGATTAAGCTGTTTGGATAGATTTACATTCTCTATATTCTAAAACAAGAAATTTAAACCTAGGGAGACCAAGATTAAGCTGTTTGGACCTCCCTTTAACTGAAACTTGGCGATATCGGGATAACTCTTCAAAATTTGGAAGGCAATTAAATGAACTCTGAGTAGCCTTCTTCGCTTGGAAACTGTTAAACAAATATGGAGCATTGCAACATGCAAAGTATGACATATTTGGCCTGTAAAAATGTCAATCATGAAATATGAGTAACCTGCTGCAGCAGGAGACTAACAAGTAGTAGGCATGACAACTACATTGGCAGTCGATTCAGGCAACACATGTGGCAAGCGACATTAGAGTGATGTAGAGCGTACGAAAGCCCAGTTGGACAACTAGCTTTTTAAAGGTCATACAGTGCCGAGCTTGCTAGGAGTGAGGGTAACTTCTCTCAAATAGTTTTTGCCAATATTTTCTTTGCGTGATTTCCAGTTTCCGCATCCAAATTTTACTTAGATTATTTCACTGTTGCTTAATAATATAAAACCCTCAGTTATTGTACTGGTTTTCCTAGTACATTTTTCCAAAAATAATTCTGTCAATTTGTATGTGTGTGTGCTAGCATATTTCTCACTTTCTAGTGTTATTGTTTTCCACAGAATTTTTGTGAAGATTGCAGTGAGTTTGTTTCATTATTGTCATAGAAAAAAACTTCTAATTAATTTAACAGTTAGAATAAATAACACCAATTATTTCAATAGGATTTTAGTGGTGAGATTTTCACACTAAGCCTTACCCTTGTCATCCCAACCCTTCCCTCTTACATGAATTTCTAATGGATTCCTAGATGTGACCCCTCCAAGCTTACATCATGCTAATCCCTCATCCAGTTGTCGATCACTATTCCCACTTAATCTTGGTCACTCATTATGCAGGCCTTGCCTTGATTTAAGCTCTACGGTATTTAGCTAGCAAAAGGCCAGACCTTACTCGAACTGGTAAATTTTGTCGCGACGACAGATAAGGTTAAATGTTAAGGAAGTGAGATGAGGTCACCCCCTGAGCCATTTGTGAAGGTTCACAAGCATGGCTCTACCATGGTAGTTCTGCACTTATTTAACTCACACACCAACACTTCAACATCACTATTTAGGCTATATGAAGCACACACTGGTGTTATTTCCTGTGAGCTTACAAATATATCTTCTTCTTTAGATCTTTATTGGTAGAAAATATAGAATACAAAATAGGGACTTTCCCATTTAGCCCTTAATACTTGTGGTCTCCTTCATTCCTTAATGGTTTATGACAACGAGCCAATTTCAATCTAGAGATCCCAAGGCCCCTCTTGAATGTCCAACCAACACGACCAACTTACAACGACAATCGAAAAGAATATGATTCTTAAAAGGTCGTAAAGAATCAACAATACATAAAGAAACAAGGAATTATCCCATTCGTTTCAATTACAAACATTGACCATAAGCAATTCACTTATCTAGCAATATCACAAACCTGCAATCATCTCATTTGGTTGAACAGGAATGCCAAGCAACATGGCCACAAAATTTCCAAATATATGAATACCCACTATGGAGTTCCAATCAAATTGATCACCATGGCTAAAACCAATCATGTAAGAAGGGATTTTCCATGCCATCTTCATACAGAGATAACATACTTAGCCTTGAGACTTCGACCTTAACAAGTGCATAGCAAGGATGCATGTTTGTATGGAATATAGAACCTTTAACCAATTCATTCAAGCTTGTGAGGCCATGCCTCACACATCATCGAATGTATATCTATTAGACTCAGCTCTTAGTAAAATGGAGGCACTGACCCAACATTAGGGTATGCATCACTGAAGGCTTAAAGAAGGTTTTATATAAACAATAGGTCAATGAGGATAAAAAAGGAAATCCTCCATATTACCACCTTGCAACACAACCTGGAAATACAAGCTTGAAATCAACATAATCAACGTATTGCAACAAAGAAGAAGAATTCTCATTCTAATAGTGTTGTACCATAACTAGTATTCTTATACGCTATACCAACACCCTCAAAACAATAACACAAAATACTATTCAATTCCATAAATATGAAAGCACACAGTCATATCTCATGTATTACTAAAATCATTCCAACCAAAAATACAAGGCTCATTCATTAACATAGACAATACATGAGAAACACTTATCTTATAAATTTTTGGGCAACTGAGTCTGGGACTATGAATCTCCACCCAACCGTAGATAGTTGTGGCTAGTTCCGACTTGTAGTTAACACCCCCGATCCAGATTCCAGAGACTAGGGGGGTCTTTCGCTTAAGGGATTGAAATACAATCTTCAGTGGATTTCGGGATTGTAGAAGCCTCTCCAACTGAGTTA
The DNA here is from genome assembly GCA_000404065.3 of Pinus taeda. Classification (NCBI taxonomy): domain Eukaryota; kingdom Viridiplantae; phylum Streptophyta; class Pinopsida; order Pinales; family Pinaceae; genus Pinus; species Pinus taeda. The sequence goes on along the minus strand of APFE031069016.1, from coordinate 12,097 downwards.
CAAGCAACAATGCATAGGGAATTGAAAGAATCAGCGTCTCCACCCTTCAAAACTCAACACCTTGGTTCCACCCAAGTTGGGGACTCCATAACCACAAAAAACCAACTATACAACAAGGAAATCATCCAAAAATCCTCTAGGAATTTTTTTCCCAAGAATAATTCATCCACCCTAGCCCTTCGGGATTCGCCGAGAATCACCATATATTCCCTCTGGATACTATGAACTCGAGAGGAAATTTCTTCCCCACCTGGAAGTGATTTCCTCCCTAGCTCCTTGCCAACTGAAATTTGTCTCCTCCCTTACTGTTGTTGCACTCTTTCTTAACTCATGGTGGTGCTAAACTTTGTGATCCCCTGCCTCTGTGTTGCGTCTTCTATCTTTTCCCTCATCGTATTTGTCTTTAGCATAGTGGTTGACCTCCTCCTTTCTCTCCCCCTTTCTTCTATTTTTAATTGCAACATAACAACCCCCTCTTTTCTTATGCGTTGTGGAATTATAGCTCAACAATGTTGTCCTCTCTTGCCTTCCTTTTCCTCCAAGGAAGAATGGCCCTTGTCTAACCTCCTCTTAATGGCATGCTCCATCTTATTTAGAGTGAATGCCTACTAACCTCCTTAGTTGTCACAACAATTGAAATCCCAAGTTATTACCCCCCAGTCTTTGGAATCTGTGTCCCATAACTCAACCCATATTTCTTTTATAAAAGTATTTACATTGCATACATGAGGTTAAGCAATTGGGTTGTTACAAGACCATCCCCCTTGGGTAAACACCATCCTTGGTGTTCTTTACCGATATGAAACACAAATTACATGCTTAAAACAAATGCACATTGTTTATGGATCTTTATATCCATATCTATGTACATCATTTCTAGTTCATATACATTTCTTTAACCAACAAACAAAAAGGGTATGCTATTCTCATTGAATCAACCATTTCACAAGTGACTTCTTTGGGCCCAAAGTGCCTCCACTACACTTTTACTTTCTCTATTGCTCGAACTCGAAGAATGATGCTCCTCTGATCTAGGATGCATAGGGGATTTGGCTATAACTCTCCCTCTAGTTCCCCCTGTAGGACAGAGCAATCAATCACATGATTAGAATCTTGTACATAACTTTTAAGCAAAGAAACATGGAATAGATCATGGACTTTTATTGATGGAGGTCAGGCCAACATATAGGTCATTGGTCCAATCCTTTGAAGGATCTCAAAAAGTACACAAAACCAAGTTGTTAGCTTGACACATGACCAAATATTTAAGGAAATTTTCTTGGGTTTAATCCACAAATATACATGTTCCCAACTTGAAACTCCTTGTGTATCCTATGTTGATCCGCATAGATTTTCTTCCTCTCCTGTTCCACCTTCAAATTTCATCTTATAACCTATATTTGTTGCTTCATCTCTTTCATCATATCAGGCCCAATAAGGACTTTGTTCACTCGATCACTCCAGCTGATATGAGTGTTGCAACTCCTCCCATATAATGCCTCGAATGGGCTCATATTTATGGATTTTTGGTACCCAATATTGTTGCATGTGAATTCTACAAGAGGAAGATATTCTTCCCACTTCTTGGGTTGGTGCATCGCATACATCCTCAACATGTCTTCAAGGATCCTATTTGTCCTCTTTGCTTACCCATCCTTTTGTGGATGATAGGTTGTACGGAATTCCAATTTAGTCCCCAAAACTGCAAATATCTCCTTCCAAAACTTGGAAGTGAAGTTGGCTTCTCTATTTGAGATAATCTTCTTGGGGGTTCCATGTATCCTCATGATTTCCTATTAAAAAATATGAGCTACCTCACTTGCTAAGTTGGTTGATTTGACCACAACAAAATGAGCCACCTTGCTCAACTTGTCATTCACCACCATAATGGCATCATGCTCCCTGGAGGTTCTCAGTAATCCTATAATTAAATCCATGGAGATCACCTCCCACTTCCATTCTGGAATGGGAATGGGCTGCAATAAGTTTGTTGGATGTTTACATTCAACCTTCACTTTTTGGCATGTTATGCATTTAGCAACAACATTAGCAACTTCCCTCTTTAAATTAGGGCAATAATAAAACATTTTGATGGTCGTGAGAGTCTTTTGATATCTTGGGTGACCGAAATATGGTTTCTCATTATAAGCCTCTTCAAATCATCATTATTTGGTACGTAAATTATGTTCTTGAATCTAACTAGGCCATCGCTTGTGAGATGATATTCCTCATCCTCGCCATCTTGTTGCAACCTTTCCTTTATTTGCTAGTATTTTTCATCATGTTGTCTTATATTTTTTACCCTTTCCACCAAGTCCACCTCATAAGGGTTTATGGTTGTCAAATGATTCAATTGAATCCTTTTTCTAAGTGCATCAACCACCTTGTTCTCTTTGCCTTTGATGGACTTGATTTCAAAGTCGAACTCACTAAGTATAGCCAACCATCTAGCCTATCTTATGTTCAACTTAGGTTGATCAAATAAATATTAGAGTCCACTGTGATCTGTCATAAGTGTGAATTTTATGCCAAGGAGATAATGCCTCCACATTTTCAATCCATGAATGATGGCATGCAACTCTAGATCATGTGTCACGTAATTTACCTCATGTTCATTTATTTCCTCGACACATAGCAAACCACTTGAACTTCTTGCATCAAGACTCCACTGAGTCCTTCCTTGCAGGCATCTATTCATGCACTGAAATCTTTATATGGGTCTACAATCCTCAACACGGGTGCATTAGTGAGAAATTGCTTCAACTTCTCAAAGCTTGTTGCACATTCAATTGTCCACTCGAGCTTTTTTCCTTTCCTTTGTAAGGATATAATGGGGTGCCCTATCTTGGAAAAAATCCTGATGAATCTCCTATAGTAGCCTGCCAATCCCATGAATGATCTGACCTCATTAACATTCTTCAGTGTTGGCCACTCCATTATGGGCTTAGCCTTCTCTAGGTCAACGAATATCCCCTCCTTGGATACAATGTGCCCCAAATATTGTACCTGTGACTAAAAGAAGTCACACTTGTTGAAATACATGTTCAGTTCCAGTTGGACTTGCTTCTTGTCTTCGCCTCGGTGAGTGTGCCAAATGGGTGGGATTGCATGCCTGCGCATAATGACATCAATGATATCGAACATCCTTGCATGTGATCGACAATACTGCTCACCCTGTCTCCTCCATGCCAGCTCTTGGATGGGTCTGTAACCTGTATGGGTGCAGTTTCATCAATCTGTACATATTGCACCTCTTGTTGTGCATGTTCCCACTGCAACTCCTTCTGTTGTTTGTGTAACTCCTTTTCTTCCTTGAGTTGTCACTTCAACACCTGCAACTCCTTCTTTTTTTCTCTCTCTACCTTTGCGCAATCCTCCTGTTGCATCGTTGCCTCGTGGCCTCAGCCTCCAAAGCTGCTTTCTTTTCAAGTGGATCTATTTGAGCTTGCAACTTTGTTCTGCCTCTGCACTTTCAACAACATTCCTCCTACATTGGTCGCATGCAGGTGTGCTACCTTCTGTTGTTGTCAATGGTGATGCTCGTTGTGACACCACTGCCATTTTATATTTATATCCTTGTCCATGAACAACTTGATATCTTCATGGATAGGCAATTTCATAGACACTTGATCGATTGCATCCCCAGTTGTTCTCTGAATGGTGTCTTCAAATCTGCTCTCTTGGAAGCCATTGTACCTGTGCTATTGAGAGGCAGATGAACACCTGTGATACTTAGAGACATAGCAACACTCATGAAAAGAAATCTATCAGTTGAAAACCAATACAAACTAAAGGACTGACATACAACATACCTGTGTGACTTTCCATGAAGATTGCGCAATTTTCACCAAAAGGCTGGGAGACTCTTCCAAAACTGCGCAAGGCACAATCCGGCTCTCAGCAGGCTAACTGACTGCTGGAGCTGTACAATGTACAGTCTAGCTTGCCCTGCTGAGGACTGATACTATGCAATGCACAATTTTAGTCAGCAATGACATGCAAACCAGCAAACTACATTGCGCAGTTTCTGGGGCCAGCAAGGCACTACCTCCCAGCATTGTGCAATGCAAGCCTGGAGGTCAATGTTGGGCCAAACTTGCGCAATTTATGGAGGTAAGGTAGAGACTTCTCTTCCATAAATGTGTGATGCTACTCAAGCAAGGCAAGGTCCGGGCTAAGGCAGCCCAGACCCGCCGACAGGCGACTGAAAACATGAGAAGTTTGAATGCATGGTGAAACTAAGTGAAAATAAGAGTGAATAATCATACATACAAACAGAAAGTGCAGGATTCAGAAAACGGGAAAACATGCATGTGCGTGAAACGGGTTGCCGCAACGGCGACCGTCGGTGCAAAAACAATGTCATGCATGCAACAACAATGAGATGTGAACGAAAAATGAAATGGTGCTTCTACATGCTAGCATACATCAAAAGGATAGCAAACCCTCACTGAAATCAAGAAGACAACACTCACACAAAGCGAAACACAAAAAGCGACAGAAACATAGCGCAAGACATGAAAAGAAGACTTACCCTGAAACAACTAAGCTGAAAGTGTCGAAGACTCCTAGATGCAATGTGGGATGTCAAAGCTGCAAGATCGATGTGAGGAATGAACTTTGCAACATCTGGTTCATAAGTTTTGACAAGATCAAGGTTATGATGCACATGCCACAAATCTAGGAAAAAACGACACTTGGCAAGAGTTTTCTAAAATGAGATTTGTATGTAACCTCCAACTTCTAAAAATAGATCCCTAAATCTGGGGATACCTTTGCATGCTACCTTGGGAAAAGCAGTCCATGCATTCAAATCAGCTTTGCTCGGTCCCAAAGGGAACCGGTCAACCTGAAGGCACATGCATCGGTCTACGAGCCTGGGATGAAAATTTGTGCAGTTCCTGGGCTGAGTTGGACTAGTTGTCCTAGAGGGATTGCACAATTTTTGGGGTCAGCAAGTGACTGCCTCCTAGAATTTTGCAATTTTTGAGCTGAGCAGCAGTGTTGGGTCAAATTGAGCAATTTTTTGGAGGAAGACTGCTTGATTGCTCTGCACAATTCTGGAACCCAGTAGGCTGCCAGGGTTATTTGCGCAATTTATGGAGGGAAGGTTGGTTCCCCTCCGGAATTGCGCAATTTTCTGAGGGAAGCCTGATAGACGGATTTGTGCAATTCTTAAGCTCAGCAGGTTGACTAGTTGATATGCGCAATTTTTGGAGGGAAGGATGGTTCCCCTCCAAAATTGTGCAATTTTCTAGGGGAGCTTCCTGGCCAGCACATGGTCTAAATTCAGAAAGACAACCTATGAGGGGAGTGAAGCAAACTGACATGCACAAGCCAACAAGACACTAAGAAATAGTTGAAGCCTTTATGATTGATGGTGCAAGACATGCTGCTGAGGATGGTTGGTAGGGAGGCTCCCAAACGAAGAATTTTGAAGGGTGTTTGTAGCTACTACAACAAGACCCTCATTCGACCTGCTAGAAGGCTATATAAAGAAGGAATTCAAAGTCATTTGGAAGCATGACTCTCACAAGCAATTCAATATCTTCTGGGTAGTGTTGGGGATGCAAATTCTACTGCCGGAAGGAGGAAAGAAATGCGAGTTTGGGGGAGTTTCTATAGAAGAGGAAAATCAAAGTTTTGGTACCTGTCTCTCTCTGTTTCATGGTTTGGTTTAAGAGATCGAAGTCTCCTAAGGTTTTGTTGTTGTCGGAAGATGCATGATGCTAGGATCTGCTGCATAGTCGAAGTCGTTGGAAAGAAGTCGAAGATCTTGGAGGTTGACATGGTGTGGAGGGAAAGTTTGGTCTTGGTCTAGAGTGAAGAGTCTCAAAGAATACTATTTAAAGGAAGAATTACTTTGACTGGGTTTTCCCCTCGAGGGGGACTTTTCCTTGGCATGTGCCTATATCTTGTGTCTCTTGGTTTGTGATCTTCATGTATGTATAATTGCTTGATGAAAGATAAGATAATAAAGAAGTAAAAGAAGCCAACACACTCACAATTAATTATCAAGATCGGGGAATCAAACCCTAATATAATACCTTTGATTTTCTAACAAAGTGTGTGAAGTAGATCAATTAGATTTTAATGCTTTAAAATATATCTGCAATTTCAGTTTGTATTATGAGCATTAGATCAATTTAATAATGACTCCATATCTCAATGGAGAAGCTTGGTATACAGGTGTGTGGGATTGAATAAGTTTATTTTCATATTTTAGTGTGCAGTGAATCATTTGGGTATTGATATGCTTCAGCAATTTCAGTTTGCATTGTGTGGGTTATATAGATTGAATAATATAAGTTGCAATATTTTGAATAATGGAGAAAATTTGTTGCTTTGGAATCTTGCTTCATAGCCTAATGAGTTAGGCACAACTAAGCTTGTTTTGTAGATTGAAATATGTGGTTTCAGATTTTACACCAAGATTATAGGTGCTTGTGGATTGATGACTCCATATCCCAATAGAAAAGCACTGGAGCAAATTTTATAAATCAGTTTGAGTTTGTAGTGGTTATAGTTTTCAAGTTGTGTCAGATGGAATATTACAAGTTGAGTTAAAATGATTGAAGGTTTGGCATGACTCCGCTAACCCAAAAGAAAGGAAAAGGTCTACAATTCTCTATGTCCCATAGGGGGGAGCAGTCCCAAGTTGTAGCCTATGTTGTAACATTTTCTTTTCCAAAAAATCTTACAATGTTTTTTCAAAATTTCCAGTTTGTTTCCTAGCCAACTCTTAGGCATATGCAATTTTTTTTAGTTTCGTCTAAAATTTTGATCTTGGGCGATAAATTTGGTTTGAAGAAGTATTTTAATGATCTCAGGTTCATGTTTTTAGAATTATTTTTCATTTTGTAATGGCTTTAATTTTAAATAAATTTAAAATTTTTTTATAAAAAATATATAATTCAATATTTGGTTTTAAATCGGTTTATTTAAGATATTAAAATTTGTAAAAAAAATATTGGGCTTGTCACCCAATCTAAAATTTTATTTCAACACCAAAGTTGAACCAGTGACTAAGTCCACCAAGTATTTAGCAGCAACGAGCATCACAAGCAAGGGAAACACTCAACAATACCGAGCATCAACAAGGAAGAGAAGCCCATAATGTTTAAAATGAGTGCATTATGCATCAAGGATGGTTGGAACTATTGACACATATAAGCAATATCATGCCAACGATATGCATCAATGCGGGATTATTCCCATTCATTAAAAAGAAAGGTAACATCTATGTAACACCACAAGAGCTTCTCTTTTCCACATTGAATCTCAAGTGTTAAAATCCAAGTCAAGACAACACCCAGGTGGCAAAGATCCATAAGTCCAAGTTTTTTGAGGTTTAAAAGAGTTCAATGCCATGTGTTGAGAAGAATCGCTAAGTGCCGAGGGGGAAATCCATGAGTTTCCAGTTAGTCAAGTGCTCATGCCAATGCTAAGTGCAAACAAATGTGAGTCAAAGTGCCACTTTACACAGAAAATGGTAGCATTGCTGACAAGTTGAAGTATCTACACATTTGTTAATTTCGAAGGAAATACATGTCAAAATCTTGTCATAGTTGTGAACTTAATGGTTGTTTCATTGCAAACTCCTAGGTGTGATTGAAGTTTAATATGGATAGGACCTCCGTAATTTCTTATTATCCCCAAACTTCCTTTTCATACGTGGAAACATTATGCGAAGTGCATCCCCCCAGTTGAAAACCATTTACGTCATGACCCCCTTTTTCATTTCAGTTGTGGTTTTCATAATGTCCAAATAGAAACGAAAATGCCAAAATCTTCAACGCAGACCATTCACTAAAAATATTTCATGATGGTAAGAAAAGGTGTGCTTTCTGTAGCTCCTTTGTCTACCATAAGTCATGTTCCTTAATTATCAGATAATGGAACTACCCATATTGGTTTATACAAAATGCAACCATATGTCAAGAAGCGAAAGAAGAGAATTTTTCCCTCGCTAATTGTTGGAGTTGATCTCACATCTTCAGTGGAACAATATGTACCAGGAGTTATTAATGGGGAGTTTGGCTACGAGAAATGATACTTGCCGAAATAAGAAAAACAAACCAATAAAAAGGAGGGCTCCTAATCATCCAAAGTCAAATAGGAGTCATTATAACTTTTTTTTCATTGAGCAACATGCACACCTGAAGGTGTTGCATCCTGATAAGGATAGTGAGATCAACAAAATGCTCAGGGAATTGTGGAATAAAATCAGTGAAGAGGAAGGTGAGGTTTATGAATATTTTAGATCAATTCAAGAGGAGAATATGTGCAATAAATGCGGGCATTGACATATTCTTCAGCAAATACAATCAATCAATTTTTTGTTAAACCAAACTATGAGCCAGTGGTGCTTATAGATAAGCCTCTTCCATTCTATGATAAAATTGCATATTATAATATTACAGAATGTTGTTTTTGGTTTACTAGTTTCTTGCTTGACTTTCAAAGAGCTTCAGGTACAGTTTTTTTATTATTTTGCATCCCTGCTAAGACTAAGCCATGGGATCCTAGTTTCCACCCTTGCTTCTCGTTTGTTGGTCTTGCATCTATTTCTTGTTTGAACTCATATCAACTTTTTGATGCACTAGTGTATGTTAGTTGTGAACTAATTCATTACATAGTGTATGGAAGTCCTTGTGGCCTTACAAAGCAAATTCCATTGATTTAAATTCTTTTTGCCCCAAGCTATGGGACTCAAGAGTCATTTTTTAGCTTCATTAGAGGTTGCTCTCATGGAAAAAAAGGTAATTAAGGAGGAGAATCTGGATTAGATAAGCTTATATAGAGGACAACGAGATTGTGAAGAAACTGGTTCACTTATTTGCAAAAATCGGGAACTTACCTTAGGACAATGTTACCAAGCATGTTGCAAGGATAGGTCAATGTTTATAAGAATGGCCATCATTCTACTAGCAGAGGGATTCAATGTTGGAGTTCCAAGATGTACGGTGAGGAAGCACGTTGAAAGCGCCTACAAATACCCATATATTTTATAGTTGTGGTGATGTAGTTGTCCAACATTTTGATTTTCAAAACCATACCGCAACCAAACTTTTTACTTGCCACACCTTTGTGGGAAACAAATCATAGTACTCAGGTTGAAGGACAATGTCTTGATGCTTTGGCCATTGGCCTTGGGGGAATTAGATAGAACTTACGAATAGAGATGGAAAGGGATTGACATTGATTGTACTGAGTTGTGCAACCACTCCAACATTATCTTGTATTATTTGCAGGGTTCCAATTTATCTTCTTGTAATTTTGGGTGTTGGGAATTGTTGCTCTCAAATGAAAATGTAGGGGGACCTACAACAACTTGTGGAATGATTACAGTAAATGGTCAAAAGATAGTATTTGTCCTTTGGATTCTTGTTGTAATATATGGAAGATCAATTGCAACATTCCTTGCAATTATAATTAGAGTCGTTGTTTTAAAAAACATTTCTGAAATATGGAGGAAACTAACAAAAACCATAAAGAGATGTCACTGTATTCTTACTTTTGATGAAATTGAAAAGGCATACAATTTAGTCCCCAACATTTTGCTTCAAATACTTGATGACGGTGGACATATGGATGGACAAGGTAACACAATTAAATTCTCAAGTAGAGTCATTATTATGACATCCAACTTTGGACCTTGGAGTAAAGCTGGCTCTTGTTGAATTGTGACCACATAAAAATAAAGTTTCCAGAGACAATTTTATGCAGAAATTTAGAAGAAATATCAGCCCAGAGATGTTAAATAGACTTGATGAGATAGTTGTATTTATTTTTCTCATTTATTATCATCTCAAAAATGTTTCTAGACTACATATGAAATATGTAGAAAATTGTTTTGCAGAAATAGGTGTCGCTTTAAAGGTTATATGTGCAACTTCAAATTTAAATCTCCTGGAAGGTTATGATCTTATCTATGGTGCTGATAAAGAAGTATCCTTTTCTTTTCAACAACATAATGGTCAATCTAGGCAAAAGGATGTAGATGAATTCCAAGCCCAATTTATTTATACAAATTTCACGAACTCTCAAGTGCCTAAAATCAAGTGAATCATTGAAGTCTTTATTTGGGATCGAACTTACAATCAATATTCGACGTGCTGAAAGGGGCGATGAATGTTTGGAGACAGAATTGGTCCATTCATTAAAGTTCACATTTTTCACGAGGTTAATCATTCACATGAAAGCCTGCAAGTTCAAAAGGGAAGGAAAAGTGATATCATGAATAAAATGTGAAAATGTCAAATGCAGAGATTTTGTAACTCAACAGTGACAAAAATCACTCCTCCAAAATAGAATAAAGGAACAACTACAGAAGAGGTGACAAATCTTGCCATATTTAAAGACGATTAATAGAATATTCAACTACTTCATATTTCATGGTAGAGGATTAGCATAAGTGGCAACCATATCCAACTTTTTCAAGCCCAATATCAGGTCAGAAAATCAATGGTCAATTCCAGCATTGAAGGTTCCAAATACACCTACCAGACAAAAGATAGTTTACATATTTCAAGGGAGGGATCAATGCACAACTGAACCAATTTCATAATCGAAACTTCAGTAGTTCCAAATATTTTGTGAATTATTCAAGATTGTTTTATTTTAAACTAATTAATTGAATTTATTTCCGAGAAATTTGAAACAAAATTATTATTATATTTCTTATATATTCTTTCATTTGAAAGAAGAAAGGGTTGGCTTTTGGGCCCATAAACACTTGTAATTTTTGTAAAGCCTGAATATTTCAGAGTTTTTTAATAAAAGGGTTTTGGCTTTAGTTAATGATAGATATTGTTCACTGTGTCAGTGCTTAATAGTGATTTCATAATATGTTTCTGCATATATTTTAGGTAGTATAGGACATTGGGAAGGGCTAGGTTGAGTATCAGCCTCCCTGATGCCCCTGTACAAAGTTATTTTCTATATTGTGTAAAGGATTGAACAATTTGTTTAATTGGTCACCCATAAATCATTAAATTGTTGCTTCTATGCTATACATAGATGTTTTTTTGCCCACCATAGAGGTTTATCTATACATTTCTATTCTTGTTATATGATTAGATATTTAGGGAGGATATTTAATTGTCTAATTTCTTCTTTGTTCCTCTATCACTATCTTTCAAACTATGTTACTCTGTCATAGTTGAAAGTTGGCACTTCGATAAGGCCTCCGTAAGAGATGGCTTTATTTGTTAAGCGAGAATTGGAAACTCAAAGCAACCACCCTATACAAAAACCCCTAGATCTAGCCATTGTGCTTCATAGATTGTTGTTAAGTGATAGTGAACAACATTAAATCCTCATAATACTTTACGGATCTCCCTCTCGTTTGAGGGGCAACTTGAACCTAAAATTGTTTGACTTGGTTTCTCAACACAATTTCACAACCAAAAATTATCTTCGAGAAACATATACAACAGATAGCACATCTAAAAAAGTAGAAAAGGAAATTTCTTTGTAAATTATTTACAATTAATATTCTCGAACCATATGGAATTTTAACTAATACGTATTGGTTAGTGTGTGTCATCTAGAGCCACAAAATGAGGAAGCCCGATAAGATTATTCTTGATCTAAGTGAAGAAGAGTGTAAAATCCTGGTGGAAAAAATGTAGAAGGATGAATTAGGTGAATGAAAAAATATTATTCAATATGAGCTATTTTCTTTTGAATGTTCATTAATAATATACTTAAGAATATTAGATAACATGTTTCAAACAGTATATTAATTCACATATATTTAATATTCTACCTGGACCAACAACAAAGGAAGAGAATGTTGTTCTAAGATTTTTTTTTTTTTTTTTATAGAACATGTAAATGATGATGAATTGGTCCTTAGCTCATCTGGAGTGTTGTTAGAAGTTATGAGGGGGGGGGGATTTTTACAAAACCATCAGGGATATAGTGGAACGAACGTATAAATGTACTTTCCACTTACAATAGAGAAATCAATCCAATGATTCCAAGAACCAAGTTGTATTAAAACTACAAGAATCGTTTCTAGACCAATGGTCATTTAAACCTCTCAGACTTGCAATAGCAAAAACATACAACAACAACAACAACAAAGAAC
>APFE031069013.1:94316-118158 GCA_000404065.3 Pinus taeda | reverse complement strand
TCAGATCTGAGCTGTATTGTGTTAACAGAGGTGGAGATACTTGTGAGAAGTATTATGCTGTGTAATGTTACATGACTCAATCATTAATATACAGATAGTTGGGGTTTTTAGCGAGATGCTTTCCCCGGGATACATACTGTGTTAATGTGTGAATGCTCTTTATGTTTTATTGTTATTGATGCTGCTATATTGATGATCAACGTAGAGGAGCTTATGTATTGTGTATGTTTTCCGCAATAGTACATGATCAGGATAATCTCCATTGAATATGTGTTAAATTATTCAAAATTTCTACATTTTGTTCTTATCATAAATGTTACATATTCATGAGTATCTAGAACTCTATGTTCATCATGCTGCTAGATTCTATAGGATGTTTCTAGCCATGCAATATTAATATTATTTTGACATGCTCTTATACTACTCAAAACTATGAAAGAAGACTTGAAGTAAAGAGTTTGACCTAGTCATAGTAGAGATCTGGAGGATCTTCCTTCTTTTGCTTCTTTCCTTCTTCTTTCATTTCTTGAGTTATATGAGCTTCTTCCCTCTTCCTTTTTAATTTGTTGTCCTTATTAAGCTTAGGGCAATTCCTTTTGTAGTGTCCATATTCTTGGCATCCAAAACATTGGATTTTGGACATGTCTCTGTTGTTTGTTCTTCGTGGACCAAAATTGTCAAATTTACTCTTTCTCTTGGTCATGGTAGCAAATTATTGCTCCTTTGATCCCATGTATTCCTTTGCCTTAGGTTTGGTTTCCTCTATTTTTCATAGAGACCACATTTCACTGAGAGTGGTTTCTTCCTTCTTGGTATATATGCTTGATGTGAAGTTTCCCCACTCCTCAGGTAGAGCATTGAGTACTACAGTTTTCATCTCTCTGTCAGACATGACTTCCCCAAGCTCTTGAATTTGATCTCTCATTTCATAGATTTTCATGAAGTAGGGAGTTATTCCTTCCTTTGTTATCTTCATCTTATATAATTCATTCCTCATATATATTACTTCTCTGGTGGTGGATACCGAGAATAGTTCTACTATCTTATCATAAATTTCTTTCAATGTCTTAAACTTGGAGACATAAGGAATGAGAGAGTCTTTGATTGATTGAATCAGAATCCTTTGAGCTCTTGTCTCATCCTTATTATACATGGCTAATGCTTGATTTTGTTCCTTAGCAGGGATAGTGATATTCCCTTTGACATGCTCTAGGAGCTCATTCTCCTTGAGTAGTAGATCAGTGCTCTTCTTCCATGCAAGAAATTTATTGGTACCTACCAATTTATTGTTTTCCTTGCAAAAGACATTGATGTATATTCATAAGGGGACATGTACTTACTTAATAGATTTTAAGATGTAATGGATTTTATTCCTCCTTGAAGACTTGATGGCTTGTATTCTTTGGATCTTGATGTTCTTTAAGTTGCCTTCTCCAAGTGGACTTGCTTGTTGATGAGATATGCTTGAAGACTTGTAGCTTGATGTAGGTCCTGCTTCAATCTAATCTTCTTTGTAGGTGCCTTTAATTAAGGCTCTTCTTCTAGATTTGTAGACCTACTTGATGAATGATGGATTGTATACCCTTCGTGTCCTTGAAGTGATTGAGACTTCTAGGCTTGATGCTTCAACTTTGTAGATGCTTCTCCTTGATGAGTGTTCTTGAGTTTCCCTTTCCCTGATGTGTCACCTTAGCTCTGATACCATGTTGAAGAATCTAGCATGGAGTGGTGTAGTGTGATTCTTCATTACTTGATAAAAATTTGTGGAGTCTTTTTACTTTTGTTGTTAACTTAATCTTCTGCTTATTATTATTAATGCATGTGTGTGTACTTCATTAAACTGTTATCAAAATATAAGAACAAGAACACAAGATATTGGCTCTTTGTCGGGGCCACAACCTCTCTTCTCTTGAGAGGAAAACCATTTCATGAATTTCTCTTATTGAAGATTCTATTGATCAATGTCAAACCCTAGAACCTTGACTTAGAATATCCTCCAAGCACAAGTCAAGTCCTCTCCTCCTTGATTCACTTTGTTCCCCGACACATAGGCTTCCTCCTTCCGAAACTTTGTCCCCTGGCACTTCGTCCTAGAGTCCTTCAACCTCCTTTCCACCTGCATTAGAGAGATAGGCTCCTTCGCTAGGCTTGGGATTCCTTGTAGGCTTGATATCTCACCCAAACAATGGACTGTTCACTAGCTGTTGTTGCAAACATACCCTTACTTCACCTCACACGTGTGACTGTTTATATCCCTAAAAACAATCCCTTATACGTCGGTCTTCTTCTTTCTTTCTTTGCTTTATGTTCTTACCTCTTTGCTTGGATAGAAGGCCTAGTAGGCCTAGTTTGAAGCCCAAACAATGATGGACGATAAACCTTAAAGTTGTTGCTACAGTGATTGTAGTCAGCCCTTTAATTCTTCACACGTTTGGCTTCATCTTACACTAAAACAATCCTTTATTCTTTGGTTATCTTTCCTCCTTTAAACTTGAATTTTCATATTTCACTTGGCTTCACTCGCTCGCTAATTTCAGAGATGATCTACGCTTTCTTTGCAGGAGTGGACAGCCTCTATATATAGAGGATTGTCCTTCCTTTAAGCCGACTTGTAGGCCGACTAGCTGTCCATAGGCCAACTTGACTATTTCTTCAATATTTCCTTTATTTTGCTTCTAAAGGAGGACGTTGTTGCATGGAGAGGACTTGCACTTGTCTTGGAGGTATTTCTTTGACCTTTATGCTATTTTATACATAGTGTAACATGCCCTCAAAGGGTCTTACATAAATACATTTAACTATTGACTTCCTAGAAGCACTTATACATGTGCTTGACCTAATTCAATGAGCAAGAAACTCATTGACAAGTATCATAAAAATAATTTCTCTTTTCTTGAATAAATACAAAAGTCAAACTTACATTTATGAAGATTGAACCTAGTTACACTTCCTTCAACAATATAACCTTAAAGCATCAAAGGAGAATACACTGGATTAGGGCTAAAAACTAATTCCCCCTAGTAAGGTGAGAGAACAAGCTTACAGTAAAGATAGTTAAATGTTAAAATTGGCAACTAGGGCCAAAATCCATGTGGGTCATCTTATTTATGGCAACTAGTATTTTCTTAGATTCCTCTCGTCAAGAGGTGTAGGATTGATCTAATGATCATCCGATTCTGACATGTATTCATGGAGATATGAATATTTGTATTTCTTGACAATTTTTCAAGGTTAGCCAACAATTAAAATAGTGTTGTACACCCACAACTAAACCTCAACGTGGAATATAAGTAGAGGAGACCTTGAGGCATTAACTCACTCATCTCATCCTCACATCGCTTC
Organism: Pinus taeda; assembly: GCA_000404065.3. Classification (NCBI taxonomy): domain Eukaryota; kingdom Viridiplantae; phylum Streptophyta; class Pinopsida; order Pinales; family Pinaceae; genus Pinus; species Pinus taeda. The sequence goes on along the minus strand of APFE031069013.1, from coordinate 114,816 downwards.
TCTCTCCTTGTCTCTTGGGTATACAAAGGAGAAAGAAGACTCTCTCTCATGTGAGAAAGAGGACGCAGTTAGGGAAACATTGTAGGAGGACACAAGAAAGTGCACCAACCTTGTTTGGGTGTTAAAGAAATGTGTTGACCCTTATAGGTTCCATTGACTGCGGTTTTTGTGGGAAACCTCTCCTAGGCTAGCCGCATTGTTGGATAGCCTGCGTTGACTTGTTGGAGGACACATTTGGTATAGAGTTGACTGGTGAGGGCTGGCTATAGTATGTTGTAGCATTAATTGATGTTTTGACCATCTTACATTGACTTTTTTGGGCTGCCATTACTGTTGTTGGAGACCGAGTTCTCCTAGGTTGTCTTGAGGACATTTGGGAGTTGATTGATCACCCTTGCTATTGTTGTTCAAGGGTTTCATTACTGTTGTAGTAAATCACAGGTTTGTGATATTGTACTATCTCTCTCTCTCTGTTGAATTATTGAAGAATATAGAAGAATTGATCAAAGGGTTTCCCCGCATTGGGGTTTGTCCCTGGCTGGTGCCACATCTTGTGTATCTTTTGTTGGCTTGTCTTCTTCTGTTTACATTTATGTTCTATCTTCATTTTACTATCATGTTGATGTGATTGCATACTGGAAATTGATATTGGGCTAATAAGAATAATTGAAGTAAATTTCTCTTAAGCATAGAACATACCATAAATTAACAATAAATCATCTAGATCACCGCTTTATCCATGTTAGAATTACCAAAACATTAAGTAAAAGTACCTAGTTGCAAATTGGTTAAAGTATGTGTTGAGTGGTGACCCACCTTCATTCAAGGGGAATGTGAAATTGTGAGAGGTGTGTGACCGGTAAAGGTTGTTGGTTGGTTGTCCATTATAGGAGAAAAGTTGTCTTTTAAGGGTTTACCCACTTTTGGTGGGTAACAAGGCCCTCATGAAACTAATTACTATGGAGGAGGTTGAATCATCAATATTTGGAATGCCCAAAAATAAAGCCTCGATCTTGGATGGATTCACCACAGATTTCTCCTGTGCATGTTGATCTTTCCTGGGAAATGAGATCTATGAAGTGGTAGAGGAATCATGTTATTCCACCTTGGTATTGCATGCTCTTAATGAAACGTTCATGACATCATCCCCTAAGCAAGACAAAGTAGATAATCCCAGTGGGTTTCGTGAAATAGCCCCATGCAACTCTAAGATCATCTCCAAGGTAATAACCAACATGCTAAAATCGATTCTGCGAGCCATAATCTCAGGAGATTAGTTAGGATATATAGAGGGAAGACAAATATTGTATGGCATAATAGTGGATCAAGAGGTCATCCACGCACTACAAAAATCTATAAAGGATGATATGATAATGAAACTAGATTATTCTACGGATTTTGACAAACTTAGTTTGTCTTTCCTCCATAAAATGCTTCTCACTTTTGTATTTTCTTCTGCATGGTCCTCTTAGATCCACTCCATGATATCCTCTATTTTCTTCTCTATTTTAATCAATGGTTCCCCCTCAACCACTTTTAACTCATCCATAGGGGGTTAAGGCAAGGTGATCCCATGTATCCCTTTCTCTAACTATTGCAGCAGAAGACTTGGGGTCTGCTATAAGGGCTGCAATAAATAACAGAAAGATTAGGGGTGCTCGACTATTTGGGGAAGAGGACACAACCTCCCATAAACAATTTGTCGATGAAACAGTGTCGATGGGTTCTCCCATTGTCAAAGGAGTGAATGCTTTCAGAGAGAATTTTGGAGGACTTCATGCCTACTTTCAAAACAAAGATCAACCTACACAAATCTAAGGGTTTTTTTTTTAATACTTCATTGGTTATTCAAGGTCACATCAGAAGAATTTTTGGATATAGATTATGTATGCTTCTCTCTAAATACTGGGGATCCCCTCTCACCATGAATTCTCTTATGATTGAACCTTAGGTGGACCTCATTCATAAGATAACTAAGCACCTTGAGAGCTAGACCTTTCATTCTCTTAATCTTGCAAGCCGACTGATGTTGCTTAAATCAATTCTTCAAGCTCTAGCCATTTACCTATTTTTCTCACTAGCTACTCCCAAATGCATCTTGAACTAGACCTAAACACTCCATTTATCCTTATGGGAGGGGGGGGCGGGGGGTATCAAGAGAAAGAAAGTGGAGAATAGTCTCTTGGGAAAAATTGTGCCTTCTCAAATCTAGAGGAGGACTAGGCCTTCGCAGCCCTGAAACTATCAACATGGTCTTGGGCACCAAATTTTGGTAGAGATGGCTCTAAGGAGCTCAAGAGCACTAGCGTAAGATATGGAATAAAAAAAATACAATGATGAGATGCTAGATCAATGAGTTAGGATGTACAATTTAAGTTATTCCATTTAGAAACTTGCTTACAAAAGCAAGCACTTGATTCTCGTGATTAGAAGATAGCTCAATTTTGGGATTATTCATGGTATCAATGTCCTCACATTGTGTCCCAATGAGATATCCAAGACCTTAGTCACATACTGAAATCTTATCAACTCTTGGTAGTGGATTATTGGAGTCACTCTCCCCTGGAAACAAATTGGTATATTTGGAAATCCAAAGTATATTAACATTTTAGGCCTTCAACTCAGGCCTGGAGGAAACTAGAAGAAATCCTTTAGCAAATATACATCTCCTTGTCTAAATGCCCAAAAAATTTGAGATGAGGATACACTTCTCGAGGCATATTGAAATTAATAGAATATTATCATTTGAAGCCAAGCATGATCAAACTCCTCGCCTTGAAATTGATTCTCAAATATTGGATAAAACACTTTATCCAAAAGTGGCCCAATTTCTATAGCTTCTTGCACACCAGATTACTCTGGCATGGGACAAGCTTATGACACATAGTTTTGAGGGCCTTTAAATATGCTACCTGTGTAACTATGCCCAAGCATAAAATGAGCACTTCTTCAATCTACCTCTAATTATAGAAGATCTTTGGAAAAGTGTAGTATCCCTCTTTCGCCAAACCAATTGGGACCTCTGTTATATATTAAAACTCTAGTAGATTGGTGCTCCTCTCCTTACTCAAATTCCATCTTGAACATAGCATGAACATTGTTACTAGGATTTAAACCATGTATAGTATGGAAGGAATGGAATAGTCGAATATTTAGAAGTCAATCTCTCATTGGATTCTCTCTAGAAACTTCTTCTAAAATATCTTTGAGAAACTATTATCTTGACCTCTCAAGATGCCTTAGAATGGGAAGTATCCCCTACTAAAGTGCCTATTCTTCATATCTTATAACTCTTGCTATCAGATGATGGGATCTTGCATCTCATTGGTAGACCTTCATCCTCTTCTCCACTCTATTGGTCCTTCCCTCCTACTGTATTTTTCAAACTTAACTTTTATGAAGCATCAAAAGGAAACCTGAGGGATGTTGGAATTGGAGGAGATTTTCATTTAGATTCTAGAACTATTATTCATATTTATGTATGCCACGTAGGGATCAATAGTAACAAAATTGTCGAACTCTTTGCTCTAGAATTCAGTTTAAGGAATCCCCTCATTTAAATTTATCTAGGATTTATATTGGCAGTGACTCCCAGATCATGGTCTTGATGGTCTATAGAATTTCATTTAACTCATATCCTCTTCCGATTTCCCATAGTTGGAAATTCCAAAAATAAAAACTCATAATTTCTTCGCCTCTCTCTCAAACTTTGATTGTTATTCCTTCTCATTTTAGGCATCAAGGAGATAAATCCATTGACACACTTACTAATGAAGAATACAAATTTTCTTCTTCCTTCATTAATAGCACATGGGTAACTCTTTCAATCTCCCATCTAAAACAAGATTGACCTGGGTTGTCTTAGTACAATTTATCTCCCTCGATAAAGGTGCCAAAGCATATGAATGAGGTGGCTATTGAACAACAAGCATTGGATCTGAACTCGTGGCCACCACCATCATGTCGCATCTCATGTAAATCATTAAATTATGCCTTGAACCACCAAGTTTCCACCTTGCATGGAATATTTCAATAAATGTAAGCATGTAATGGAGGTCTCCAAAATAGGCACAGGAGTATCTATACCACTTTTCCTTGTTAAGATTTCCATTTTCTTTTTGGAAACTGCTCCTTGTATTTTTCCCTTGGCTACCATGATTTTTGGATGCAACTTCTCCATCCTTAAATTAATGTCAGGGAGCCTCCCTTGGGCCTTCCTCTTGCCCCTCACCTACACTATAACTGAGAGTGGAGCATCCGATTATGTTCTTTGGTTCGGCTTGCACTTCACTTATGGGGATCAGTTGGTTCCTTGGTTTTCATTACCTCTAGTTTTCAGCCTTCGCTAATATTTATCCTATGCGTAAATTCCCCCCTATGGCTGCAATCACTCACTACAAAACTCATTCTATTTGTGGCATTGGAGGATGGGGGAATGTTTATGGTGCTAGGGTGCATTATAGGACTGAGGCTAAGGCTCATAACTGTTAGAACCATATGCCCCCAAACATTCAAGTCGAGATTCACGAAGTAGAGAAGAAGTTCGATAGGTAAGGTAGGTAACTATAGACCCAAAAGCAATGGACAACTTGGAAGCCTCGATCCCAGACACAGGCAACACCATGGGCCACCAAAATCATTAGTTATGTTAGGTCCCTGTAATACTAGTGCAACCTCTATATTGTTATTGTTATGCCCTTACATTATTATTGTTATGTAGGCCCTAATTATAGTTTTACCCTTTAGACTCCTATATTTACTAGGAAGGCCTTGTTATTTAAATCAACCAAGAATTGTTCATTTATGTGATGTAAAAGGAGGATTCCCCCCCCCCCCTCCAAGTGGATTGTTATCAAGGTGTTAAACTATCCTTTCTTATCCTTGGATTTTGTTCGAGTTGTTGAACTATCCTTTATTATCCTTTTGTGTTATTCTTATCTGGGTAAATAACATTTGTTACCAGAGCTTGCGAATCTCATAATTGTCTTCCTCAAAAATTAGCCATCTCAAAGTTTTTATAACCTATTTTTCGCTTGGGATAAGTGATATGAATTGGATCATAATATTATTTTTCATCCATCTCGATGCATTTGGAGTGGAAATAGTGGAGGAATCAGTTCATGAGATTGTTTTTACCAGCGGGACCTAGTTTGGAAAAACGGGGTTTGAAACCTTCCGGGAGTGTTTTGAGGCATCAAACGACATCAATCGGAGTCCGTATGCGAAATTTATGCCGCATAGAATTTGACCTTCTTGTTGAGGATGTCGCGTCAGCCCCCATTATTAAAGGAAAAGGGGCTAGCCACGTGTTTGTGATGTAAAAGACTCTAGAAGAGTCTATTTTGTAACTCTAGTTAAGAGTTGATGTAGTCAAGCTTAACCACTAGTAGGCAATCAGGCTATGTTGTTAGCAGGCCACTAGGAGGAAAAGGCATTCCATTCTTTCAACAACACTTTGTTCCATAGTTGAGCAAAGATAGCCAGGAGAGATAGGAGGTAGAGTGTACAGAGAGGATCTATATACTGTAGCAGCCCATGGGCCACAGACATTACTTCTTTGTATGTGCAGCCATATTTCCAGACAGAGAAAGAGAGCGAAGCAGCCTCACCTTCCAGCTGGGTTTTCTCCTAAAAGGGTTTTCGAGAGACCATATATTGTGTATTATGTGTGTGTGGGCTTATTTTTTCATTCTCTACTTTTCTTCTTGATTTACTTTTACATGCATGCACTAATTACAGTTAATTTTACAAATCTAGAAATTAAATAAAACTGTAATCGTGTAGAATCTTAGAGTGACGAACTATCCAGTGGAATATGCACGGTGGTTTACAGATCATTTGGTATCATAGCAAGTTTATTTGGGTATTTTGTGGAGATTGCAAGGATCTAGACCGATAAGGCCAAAAATCGTAAAACCCTAATCATGGGCGATGAATCTGTAAATGAACCTCGTGATCCTATAGAGGTGAGGTTTTCATGGCTTGAAGGACAATTCATGGATATAAAGTGCAATGTAAACCTCCTAATGGCGGCCCTAAGAAATAATTTGGGGATATTTGGAGAAGAAGGGTGTTCAAATGCAGAGGACAAATCAGAAGGGGGATCGGGAGATTAGGAAGACACAGATAACCAGCTAAATAAAGAACCTGGAAGAGATAAACCCAGTTTGAGTACCGTGAACCAATCCCTATTTAAAGTGGAGGAAAAATTTTATATCAAGCCATACAATGGTGAGATTGACGCTCTAAAGCTAAACCACTGGTTACAACAACTGGAATTTATTTCAGTTTCCATCAGATTGAGGAAGGGCAGAAGATCTCTTTTGCACAGCTAAAATTGGAGGGCCATGAACTAACTTGGTGGGAGAGCCACACGGAAACCGTGAGGTTGGAGGGACAACCTCCAGTGACTAAGTGGGAGGATTTCAAAACCCTCATTAAGTCATAGTTTTATCCCATTGGGTACATGGAAGACCGGTGGATCTAGTGGCATTAATTCAGGCAAAAATCGGGCCAAAGCATGCAGGAGTACACCACAGAATTCAGAAATATGGCTATAATGTTGGGTATCTCACCAAAGAACCCAAATGTACTCCTCAAGTATTTTGGGGGTCTGCACCCCCATCTACGTGAGCAAGTGATATTGTTCAATCCCAAAATGGTGGACAAGGCTTGTTTATAGGCATAATACCCGGAGAACATAGGCCTGAAAAGAGCGCAATGAAGTGGATTGAAGTAAAAGGAGAAACAAGATGCTTCTAAGGATGGGAAGAAGAAGCAAAAAAGGGGAAAAGATAAAAATATGGCAGACACAACACACCAGTGAAAAGATCCTAGCAACCACTACAACCACTGCAACATTGATGGCCATACAGAGGAGAAGTGACGGAAGTTGCATCTAGAGCTAAACCTGAAGAACAAGAATAAAGATAATAAGAAGAAGAATCTCATGGAAACTGATTCGAGCAGCCAAGTTGAAAGCAGCTCAGATGTGGATGAGAATATCATCTATACATCAGTGCAGAAGGAGGTGAATCTGAGTAGCCTTCAGCAACAGGAAGAGAAAGAAAGGCCCAAATTCTTCCATTTAAAGATACAGGTCAAGAAGACAAAGGTTGATGCTCTGTTTGACTCAGGATCACAGGCAAATCTCATTGCAATAGTTTTGGTCAAGAAGTTAGGGCTAGAAGTTCATGATCATCCAAACCCATATCCACTAGGATGGATACATCTAGATGTGGTTCCCCTTCATGTATGTGGAGTCATGTTTGGGAGTCCATACATGTAAATGTGCGATGCAATATTCATGAGGAGAGCTAACCAGTACCATCTCATCAAGGATGGAAAACAGTTCATCATCAACGCGCACAAAGGCAAGTTGAAAATTTCACTAGTAAGTGCCAACCAAGCCAAGAAATTGATCAGTTCCAGCAAGAAGTATGTTTTATTGTTTTTAAGAGAAAATTAGTCTGTATAGGAGTCAATAAGAGGTAAGGCATCCCTAGAGGGGTGTACTAAGAAACAAAAACAACAATTGTAGGAGTTTTTACAGGGATACAAGGACGTGTTCCAAGAGCCTAAAGGGTTAAACCCTAAGAGAGAAGTGGAGCACGAGATCCAGCTATTACCAGACTCCCCATTGCCAAATATTGGGTTGTACAGGAAGTTTGTTATAGAGGCAAGTGAGGTGAAGAAACAGTTACAACAGCTACTGGAATAGGGTATCATTTAACTGAGTACATCACCATTTGGGTCACCCATCATCATTATTCCAAAGAAGGATGGGACTTGGAGGATATGTATAGATTATAGGGCATTGAATAAAATCACGCTCAAGAATAGATACCCCCTACCCAGGATAGACAATTTGCTAGATTAGTTGCAGCAAGAAAAGTATTTCACCAAGTTGGAATTGAAGTCTGGATATCACCAGGTTCGAGTCAAAGAATAAGATACATGGAAGACCACCTTCAAAACCAGGAAAGGTTTGTATGAGTGGTCAGCTATGCCATTTGGCCTATGTAATGCACCAGCTACATTTATGAGATTAATGAATGATGTACTACGCCCTTTTATAGATTCATTTGTGATTGTCTATTTGGATGATATGCCGGTATATAGTTCTACCTGGGAGGATCATATTTCACATTTGACAGAGATGTTGGAAACATTGAAGAAGCACTAGCTGCGAGGAAATCTCAAGAAGTGCGAGTTTGCGCATCAGTCCTTGGTGTATTTGGGATATGTGATTGGTGGAGGAGAATTGAACACAGATCCTTCCAAGATGGAGGCCATCATGAAATGGTCAATGTCTACTAATGTTACTGAGGTTAGGAGTTTCATTGGAGTAGCACAGTACCTGAGGAAATTCATAGCCTCATTTCAGCGATAGCAGCACTGCTGCATGCCATAACAGCAAGTGGCAAGAGTTTCCAGTAGGGAAAAGGGAAGCAGAAGGATTTCGATGAGTTAAAGAAGAAGATTAGTGAAGCACTAGTTCTGGCATTACCAAACTTGCAACGACCCTTCGAAATGGAGACAAATGCGAGTGGGTATGATATGGGAGTTTTCTTGATGCAAGGAGGAAGGCCCTTTTGCTACCATTCTGAAGTATTTCATGGGGCATTTCTTAACTACCCTACCTACGATAAGGAGCTCTATGCCATGGTGCAAGTTGTAAAGAAGTGGAAGCACTATCTAATGGGAAAGGAGACAATAATCCACATAGATCACCAGCCATTATAGTACTTGCAAGCCTAGAGTAAGCTACAATACACAAGGTATTACAAGTGGATGGGGTTTTTACAGCAGTTTCATTTGGTGATCAAGTATAAGAAGGGAAGCACAAACAAGTTGGCTGATATGCTTTCAAGGCCACCCACATCAAATATTACAACTTTTGGGACTCTTGTGCACATGGAGCCATTCACCATGATGCATACAGAGAGGCATATTCAGAAGCTGAGGACTTTAAGGAGGTGTATCAGTAGTTGCAAAGTCAAAGTCATGTGCACAATGGCACAAACATCACTAACTACTATCTGCAAGATGGGTTACTCTACAGGTTGGATAAGCTATGTGTTCCTAAAGGTGAGAATTTGCAGCTAATTAGATAGGCTCACACCTCCAAGTTTGCAAGGAACTTTGGTATAGGGAACACCGTGGCTAACTTGCAGCGGTATGTGTATTGGCCCAAAATTAAAGAACAAGTATCTAGGTTCATAAGAGGATGCATGCTTTGTTGTACCAACAAGCTTAGCAACAGGAACCAGGGTTTGTATCATCCCTTAGTTGTACCCACTTGTCCTTGGGAAAGAATTTCCATGGACTTTGTGGGAGGTTTACCGACAACTAGGAAGGGACATGACTAAATGTTCGTGGTAGTTGCTAGGTTCAGTAAGATGTGTGTTCTGATGCCCTGTGAAAAGACCATCAACGGAAAAAAAGCATCAAAATTTTTCTTTGGATAGGTTTGGGTACACTTTGGGATACCAAAGAGCATCATTTCAGATATGAATACAAGATTTCTCAGTGCCTTCTCGACTACATTATGGGAGAATATGGAAACGAAGTTGAAGAGATCTACAGTATTCCATCCATAGACAGATGGGCAAAAAGAAGTAGCCAACATGAATTTGGTGCAGCTTCTGAGGGGTTACAACTAGAAGCATCCGAAGACCTAGAATGAAAATCTAGTGTATATATATATCATTCTTATAACAGGGTAGTCCACACTTCTACAAGAAAGTCCCCTTTTGAAACTTTGTTTGGATATTTGCCACCTTCACCTTTGGATATTGCATATCGGCAGCAAGGAGGATTGAAGGAAGATATTACAGGAGATACTTTAAGGGCTGAAACATTTATAGAGACGATCAGGCAGATCCATCTACAGTTACAGGAAACACTACATAATTTGCAGGTGAAGTATAATTCCAGGTATGATCATCACAGAACAAATAAATCATTCAAGGTGGGAGACAGAGTATGGCTACAATTGAACAAGGAAAGGTTGCAGGGGACTAGTAAGAAAATCAAGGCTCTAAGGTATGGTCCCTTTCAGGTACTTGAAAAGTTGGGTGATAATGCCTATCAACTCAGTTTACCACCATATATGTGCATTTACTCAGTTGTAAATGTAGAGAATTTGATACTCTATGAGCCTTCCATGATAGATCGAGAAGAGGAATAGGTCCTACCTTCTGTGGAGGATTTGGCACCAAATGCTCAGGCAGAGTTGACAAAAGATAGAGTTTTGTAGAAGAGGTACAGAACTACAAGACAAGGGAAACAAGACCTTTGGTAGATTGGGTTGAAGGGACAACTTCCAGGCAAAGTTAAATGGCACACCAGAGAGGAGGTGGAGGAAAAATTTCCTCACCTCATTCAGTAAAATCTTTTGGGGACCAAAAGCATCCCAAAATGGGGAGGTGTGTTCTAAATTGGATCATAATATTATTTTTCATCCATCTCAATGCATTTGGAGTGGAAAACGTGGAGTATTCAATTCATGTGACCATTTTTACCAGCGGGACCCAGTTTGGTGAAACAAGGTCTGAAACCTTTTGGGAGCGTTTTGAGGCATCAAACGACGTCATTCAAAGTCTGTATGCAAAAGTTGTGCCGCTCAGAAGTTGACCTTTCTGTTTTCACACCTATAGTTTGGGAGGATGTCGCATCATCCCCCATTATTCATGGAAAATGGGCTAGCCACGTGCTTGTGATGTAAAAGACTCTAGAAGAGTCTATTTTGTAACTCTAGTTAAGAGTTGATGTAGTTAAACTTAACCACTAGTAGGCTATCGAGTTGTGTTGTAACGGGCCACTAAGAGAAAGAGGCATTCCATTCTTTCGAGATCATTTTGTTCCATAGTTGAGAAAATATAGCCTAGAGAGATAGGAGGTAGAGCACACATAGAGGATTTGTGTACTGTAGCAACCCACGGGCCACAGACATTACTTCTTTGTATCTGCAGCCATATTTCTAGACAGAGAAAGAGAGTGAAGCAGCCTTACCTTCCAGCTGGGTTGTCTCCCAAAAGGGTTTCCCAGAGAGCATATATTGTGTATTATGTGTGTGTGGGCTTATTTTGTCGTTCTCTACTTTTCTACTTGATTTACTTTTACATGCATGCACTAATTACAGTTAATTTTACAGACCTAGAAATTAAATAAAATTGTAATAGTGTAGAATCTCATATTTTTACTATAATATTATCAGGTCTATTGTGACGAAATGTCCAATGGAATATCCACGACGGTTTACGGATCAATAAGGGTCTTAAATTTTTACAATATGAATATTACAATTTGAAATACTTCGGATTCAATTTTCAGTAAAATATTCATTATGGTTTAGATATTATGCTCAGTGCAAGTTAAAGTTTTTCAAAATCCTTCAATTCAGTCTCAAACGGGCATACCGAGAAAAATAATCATAACTTCCTCTTTGAGCGTCCGATTTGAATTCCATAAAAATTAACTAAAAAAGCATGGATTGTAGTTTTTTAGGTACAATATTCAAGGTCGAAGGTTGAAATAGTGAGGCGTGGTAACCCACACAAGTTCAATATACTAAACCAATCCATAATCAGGCCATCATGGGAGATTTGGCATAACTTTACCTTGAATAACTCAATCTTAGTCTAATTTGTGGGTTTGAAAAGAAGACACAAAAATCTACCTTAGGAGGAATTTTTAGACCTTGGGAGGATTAAATCGCAAAGATACAACAAATTCAAGATCAACCAAATCAACAAGCTCAAAATCAAGCTCGTAAAAACGAAAATGGTGTGTATTTTCAAAATTGCACAAATTTTGTTTGAAAAAATTATTTGAAGTGATTCAAAGGGCATATTGAAGCATAGATATCATTATTTGGTTCTAAAATTCCTCCCAAAAAAAAATGTTACACCCATTAATCTCCCAGAAATATCCACTATGATGAAGGAAGAAGAGGAATAAATGCAACATGATATATCAAAATTACAGGACCAAGATCAACATATTTCTCTCTCACAAAGAACAACCAAAGATGAAATGGAAGCAATGATGAATGTTAATATATATGGTTTAAAATCACAAATAAAAAAGTACATAGAAGGCTTGAGGGAAATCTTGACAAAGTTACTACAAGAAATGCTTCCTAATGGTGACAAGGTATTCCATAAAACTCACGATAAGAACAAAAAGAATGTGAATAATGAATTTAGAGACTCCAACTTTGGGTTGAAGACCAAGCACATTCCAAAGATTGATATGAGGAATTTTAATAGCAAGGATCTGGTAACATGGATATTGTATATGGATTAATTATTTGATCTACATGATTGCAACACATAAAAGGTACACATTGCATCTTTATATTCAGAACCCAGTCAGTTTGTGTGATATTGATGGATTTGTTCCCGTAAATCACTTGTCACTTGGAAAAATTTTAGGGAGGAATTGATAACACATTATGAGGACACAAATAGCAACACTTTCTTTATTTAATTGATAAATCTCAAACAAAGGGGTTTAATTGTGGAGAAGATTGAGAACTTCCAAAAATTGAATATCAAGGTAATCAATATTCCAGAGGAGCATCTGACTAATGCCTTCTTAGGTAATTTAAAGGATAACATCCAACATGAGGCTCACCTTTGGGAACCTAATTCATTTTAGAATGTGTTCAAGGTGCCGAGAAATGTTAAAATAAAATTTATGGAAATAAGGAGGTCTAGCACTCATATCTATGAAGATGGAAGTGTTGTCTCTCCTAGCCTCCCACAATATACAAGGTTGACACCACAAAAACTGGAGGAAAATAAAGCAAAATGGATTTTTTGTAGTTGTGATATAAAACACAATAAAGGTGATAAGTGCACTGAGAATAATTTTTTTCACATAGAATGTGAAGAGGAGGAATAAAAGGAACAAGAAACATCAAAAGAATATCTAAATCAGGAACCAGTTCTAGGGGTTGAAATAAAAAAATTAATCTGAACATATCTTGTTATGCATTGGCTTAAATTACCACTCCCCATACTCTCAAGATATAAGGATATATCAAGAAGAAAATGGTTATAGTGTTGATTGATATGGGTATTACCCATAATTCTATTCATTGAAAGATAGCCAGGAATTTGAATTACTTTATATATCCAACACCAGAGTTTCAAGTGATGGTTTCAAATGGAGGAACTATAAATTGTGTATGGAAGTGCAATAATATCAATCTAACCATGGGAGAATATGTATTGAAAGTCCAATGACTTCCATTTCAATGGATGGTGTTGATGTTGTCTTAGGAGTCTAATGGCTATATTCATTAGGGATGATAGCTTTTAATTTTCAAAAATATTTCTTGAAAATTTTCCACGAAAGAAAGTAAATTGAATTAAGGGGTATCATAGGGATACCTAATAAGATAATTAGCTATAGTGGCATGAAAAACTTTTGAAGAAGGGACAATGGGTGTAATTGTACAATTATTGTTAGGATATTCTGACACATAGGAAATAGTTAAGTATAACTTGGTCTAGTGTAGAGTTAGGTAAAGTGTGTTTCTTTACTATGTACATTGTAACTTACAATCCGATGGTCATGATATGTTCTAAACATGAAGTGAATCAACAGTTCATTATCTCCTTGGTATTACCGAAACTTGAGTCATGGCTTAACACCCGATTGGTCCATGATCTCTATTTAAAGAGCATGGAGGGTCATTTGTAGGGTAACCATTCATGAGAGAAGCTTATGTAAATTTTCATTTTTTATTAATAAATTGCCTAAAGTGGCCACGTTGGCTCAGGCCGTGGATTGTTTCCCTCTTTGAGGGTTTTAACCATGTCAAGAATACTGGTGTATTGATCTGTGATCTGTTTGTGAGCGGTGTCCTTTGGTGTTTTGTTGAGGAACTTACCCTGTAAATTCCTACAATTATTCTCTCTAGATATTCAAACATCTAAGTTGTATGTTTCTCTATATCTCCAAAGAGTCCTTAACAATTATTCCAAGGTATTTGAGACTCCCAATCATGATCATGCTATTCACTTGATTCCAATATGTGTTCCTCCAAACATTAGACCTTACGGATATCCTTATGCCTAGAAGAGTGAAATTGAACGTATGGTTACATAAGTGCTAGAGGTTGGTATAATTCAACCTATCCAATGTTCTTTCTCTTCTCCAGTAGTATTCGTGCACAAAAAGGATGGATCTTGGCTTATGTGTTTAGATTATAGAGAGCCCATCAAGCTCCTATCAAAGGTAAATTTCATATTCTCGTCATTAATGAAATGTCAGATGAATTACATGGAGTAATTTATTTCACCAAGTTGGCTCTTCATTTAGGATATCATCAAATTAGAATGAAGACAAAATACATTCTAAAAACAACATTCAAAATTCATAAAGGTCATTATGAAATTTTGGACATGTATTTTGGCCTTTCTAATTCACCTTCCACATTTCAAGGTTTGATGACTTCCACTTTCAAACCCTTCTTTAGAAAAATTGTGTTCGTATTTTTTGATGATATACTAATCTACAACAAATCTTGGAAAGATTAGGTTCAATGTGTTGACAAGGTGCTTCAACTATTGGAGGAGAAACAATTGTATGAAAACCCTCCAAATTTCTTTTGGGGGTACAAGAGGTGGAATATTTGGGTCATATCATATGTCATGAGGGTGTTAAGGTAGACTCTAACAAAATTAAAGCCAACAAGGAATGGAAAATTGCCACAATGTTAAGGCATCTTCAAGGATTTCTCGATTGGCAAGGTATTTGTTGGAAATACTGAGTGGGGGCGGGGGCGGTGAATCAATATTTATTTCAATTGTTATATTATGCCAGTTAAGATTTTTATCATAAAATAAACCAGAAGAAAAGAGATAGAACAAAAGTAATTTTATTGATACAAAAATAATGAGGACTCCAATCCTCTTTTACAATAATTTATTACTCCAACTTGTACAACAAAATATCTGACTTTTTCAGGGCTCCAACCTTGAACAAGTCCAAGCCCCAACTTGATCAAAATGAGGACTCCAATCTTCTCAATAAATCTAAGCTCCAACTTGGTCAAAATGAGGACTCCAATCCTCTTAACAACTCCAAGCTCCAATTTGGTCAATTCAAAACCTTATAAGAAATACTTACTTCAAAAATTCTCCAAATGTCTTCAACAATGCTTCAAAGATGTCTTCAACAATGCTCCAAGGATGTCTTCAATAGTTCTCCAAGAATAGTTAAGGATTTTTTCTCCAAGAAGTAGCTAAATTATACTCCAACTAGAATTTAATAAGGTTTCTCCAACAATGTTTTCAAAAATCTCTTCAACAATTCTCTAGTAATACTCCAACAATGCCTTCAATCAATGCTTCAACAATTCTCCCACGTGCTCCAACAATACTTCAATTAATGTTTAAAGGAGTGTTTTGAAAATGCCTCAAAGATATCTTCAATAGTGATCCAATGATGCTTGCAAGAATGTATTCAAATGTAGCTCAAGAACCAAATCCAAACTTTGTTATAGCTTCAATAAAGTCCTCGAAAATCTTCTTAATAAGTGTCAACAAGTTTTCTCTTCAAGAGGTGAAATAAGGTTAGCTCCTAGAGGCCAAAACTCAGAGTCTACTATAAATTTTCCACATGTCTGAATGTCAAAGTATAACATACTTCCAAGATTTCAGGTGTCCAAATTTAAGGGTTGAAATTTTGTGCTACCTCAAAGTTGAGAATTGTAGGAAACTGTGGTTTGTGTGCCTTAGAGCTAAGGTCTTACCTCAATGTTGAAATTTTGAAAGTTTGTACTGTGACAGTATGCATAAAAATTTACATTCCTCAGGTGGCCAAAGTTTTATTCAAGAGGTCTGAAAATTCTACTCTAAGATGATTCCAAGATATCACAAAAACCATAGAAAATTTTGACCAAAAACCAATGAGAAATCTACATCCATCTCCCTTGATCGTCTTCTTGGTTCACGAGTTGTGAACCTCTTCTTCTTCTACCTCATATTCAAATATATTCTATGAATGCTTGGTTGAGTTAGATGATCAAATGAGGAAGTCACATAGTGTATTTATAATAATTCATCATGTCTCTGAATAGACACGTCTTTTGGAGAGGGGCCGACTTGAAGAGGGAAAAAAATATGATTTCTAATTTGTAAATTCAAATTCTCTCCAATGATGAGGAATTAAGAGGAAAGTATATACTCATTGGAAAGGGCTTGAAGTCCTCTACAATCCTAAGTAATTCCCTTCTTTATTTTGTGTCTCATTTGACATCAATAAGAAATATTCTTCCAAAAATTTCCCCCTTTATTTATGATGGCAACAATCTCCTCAAGTGCTACTCCCCCCTGCCATTGCGTTGCTCCCCCTGTCATTGTGTTGCTCCTCCTATCATATTCTCCCCCTTTGGCATAAATAGCAAAGATATTATCTAATGGAATGTAAGAGATATGACCCCCATCTTTTGACGAAGAGATTCAACTGCTTCTCAAGGTAGGGATTTTGTGAAGATACCTACAATTTGTTTCTTAGTGTTGACATACTCCATTTTGACGTATTTCTCTGCAACTTGTTCACAAAGAAAGTGATACTTGATTGGGATATGTTTTGTCTTTGAATGCATGTTGGGATTCTTTGAGAGTTTGATTAAATTGTGTTGAAGGTGCCATATCCCACCAACATACAAGGGATCTCCCTGATATGAAGTCCCAATTAGACCTCACACCATTTGGTGTAGGAGTCCCATCCGGAAATATGGTTTGGCTTCCATTTACTTAAATATTTTACTTGGCTTGAACAGTTAGCATAAGAGAGTAGTGTGCATGTAATTCTGAATGAGCAAGAGAGTATACCTTGTGAAATGTTCAATTTTAAAATGTATCAAGTTTCTTTCATTGCAAGGAACAGAAGTGAGCATATAAAATAAAAGTAATAATATTATTCTAGTAAAGACATTGTTGAAATTTTGATGCTCTATCTTGTTACAATCACTTAAATCTAGAACTTCTTTATGCCAAATCTGAAGAAGATCTCTGACAACAATCATTGATGCAAACACTGAATCACTTTGGCTCTCCAAGATATGCTCTTTCTCTTCAGTACTCTTCCTATTTTGGAACATGAAAGTAGACAGGACAACCAAAGATCCTTAGGTGCCCAACTTCAGGATTCTAACCATTGAATACTTCTTCAGGAGTCTTGTTGTTTACGGCACGGTGAGGATATATATTTTGAACATAGATTGTTTTGTTTGCATCTTCTCCCCATAGAAACTTTGGCAATTTCTGATCATGCAACATAGATTTTACTGCTTCCATGATAGTTCTATTATTTCTCTCGGCCACACCACTTTGTTATGGGTTATATGGTACAAGGATCTCTTTTTCTGATTCCAAATTCTTTGTAGAAGTCAATGAAATCACTGGAAGTGAACTCTCCTCCATTGTCAGATCTGAAAATTTTTATCTTCTTTCTAATTTGTTTTTCTACTAGAGCTTTGTAATCTTTGAACATGTTAAAAGATTAACTTTTATTTTTCAGAAAATAAATCCATGTTTTATGAGACAAATCATCCACAAAGACAATATAATACAAGTAACCACCAAGATAGGTTATAGGCATTAGTCCACATAAATCAGAATGTACAAGATGCAATACCTTATTGGTTCTGCTTGAAGGGAATGGTCCCTTCACTTATTTTCTACTTGCGCATCCTTGGCAAATGCCATCATGATCAGATCTAATTTCTGGCGTTCCCGAAAACATCTTTCTCACATGCAGTAATGATTTGTAGTGCAAGTGAGTGAACCTTCGGTGCCAAAGTTCACTTTGATTATTGATGTCATGGATTAGTGCATGAATAGTTCTTCCATTGATTTCGTATAGACCTTCACATCTAGATCCTAGAGTGAGGGTATCTCTCATGTTGAATCTTGATGGCCAAGTGAGAACTTTACCATTTATGAAAGAAACTTTCATTCCTTTATCTTCTAAAGCTAATACAGACTTAGGATTCTTCTTTAAACTAGGTACATATAAAACTTCTTGAAGATTCAAGTTTTACCTTGATCCAGATGGAAAGAAACGGAACTAGATCCCTTTATGGGATATGTAGAGTTAACTCCAAGAATGAACTTCAAATTTGTCTCCCTCTCAACCAGATTAGAAGTACTTATTTGTAACTAGTAAAGTGCCTTGAAGCACCACTATCAACGAACCAATTATCACAAGAATCTGCAGGAGATGAACTAGAAATATAAGAAACAAGAAAGAACTTGGATTGAGTCTCAGTTGGATTATTATCATACCTTTGGTTCCTTGAGGAACGATAGTTTCCTTTGCGAGAAGAAGGAGCTTCTCTTCTTCTTCTGTAATCAGAATTGTTGGAGCGATTGTTGAAGTTTGATTTTGCTGATCTTTTATTTTCTGAACAATCATGAGCATAGTGGCCATGCTTGCGACAATTGTAGCATTGGACTTTTGATAAGTCTTTGGTCCATTGGGACGATCTATTAGGAGTATACTTTCTCAAATAGTGCATTCCTCTTCTTTCTTTCTTCTTTTTTCCTTGAATAGAAAAGGCAGTAGGTTCTCCCTCCTAATGCTTGGGAATTCTCCCTCTGGAAATCATTTGGGATTCTTCTTTACTTCACTTTCTCGAGGGCTCATCAAATGTAGGAAACTTGTCATTATTACTGATAGTAGTAATAAAACTTTCCCAACAAGAAGGAAGACCTCCAACTGAAATCAATACCAGTTCCTTATCGGAAACAACTTCATCAAAAGTTGACAGTTGATCTTTGATTTTTGATATCCTCATAAAGTATGCTTGAATGGTTTCTCCTTTGTTCATCTTAACATCCTTGTGTTGATTCTTCATAGCAAGAATTTGACTCAATTTGTTCACTTGATACATTCTAATCAGCATGTCATTTTCTTTGGATTTCTTGAAATTGGAAACATAAGTGATGAGGTGGTCTCCAAGAGAGTCAAGGATAATATTTTCAGCCTTGACTTATCCTTTCTTGTATCTGGCCTTGATAGAAACATTGGAGTTTTCAGTCAGTTATGCCACCTCTCCTTCAACATACTCTAGAACATCAAGTTCCTCAAGAGTAATATCCAATCTAGCCTTCCAAGGGAAGATGTTTGAAGCATCAACCAACTTCTATTAATTCATATAGTAGGAGGAATACATCTTGATCTGCTCAAAATTTAAGCAACGAATAAAAGGGACAGTAAGATATTTCAATTGTAAATGAGATATTTCAGCAGCGAAATAGAAGAGAAATTTCAACAGGAAATGAGCAGTAAGTAGAAGGAACAACAAGAGATATTTCAGCAAAAAGAGAGTTGCAAATGGAGTAGGCAACAAGCTATATTTCAGCAGAAAAAGAGCTACAAATGGAGCAAACAACAAGCTATATTTCAGCAGAAAGAGTTGCAAATGGAGTGGACAACAAACTATATTTCAGCAGAAAAGGAGTTGTTTGTATCTTGTCTTCACCAAATCCAGGAATTTTGATGCTATATGTTGTTACAATCACTTAAATCCAAAACTTCTTTATGCTACAAAATAAGTTAAGTAATTGTAGATAGAACATAAACCATATGCACAATTAAAGACAACCAAGAATTCAATGAGACACAAATAAGTTAGGTCAATGACCAGGAAAAAACCCACAAGGGTAAAACCAAACCAGATTCTTCTTCTATTAGAAATAAATTGTTCAACAAAGATACAAAGTACAAAGTGAGAATGAAGAAGTTCACCCAAATCTAAAGATCATCTCTGACAATAGTAGTTGATGCAAATACTAAATCACTTTTCTCTCCAAGATCTTATCTTTCTCTTCAAGACTCTTCTCTCTATCTCAATCTTCCTCTAGACTCTCCAACTCTCTCTTTTTCAAGTTTGAATTATCCTCTCACAAGCACAAGTAAGTGTCAAAGTGAGAAAAGTTCCCAAGGTCAAGAAAGAACCCTTTGAACACAATTTAGGAGTCCACCTCCCCTTCATCCAGGGGACGACAGACAAGATTGAGAGAATCCTGAAGAAGCATAATATTCCCTCGACCTTTAGACCCCTCAGCACCAGTAGGTGTTCCCTTAAGTCTGTTAAAGACCAAGTGAACCCTATGGATATGAAAGGTGTTTATATCATTCCTTGTTCCTGTGGAACCTCATACATCGGTGAAACTGGTCGTTCTATTAAGCAGAGGATTAAGGAACATGTTGTTGATATTAAACACGGGAGGACCAAATCCTCAGCTTTAGTCGAACATGGAGAGAAGACTAAACATCATATATGCATTGAGGAGGCTACGGTTATCGCTAAGATTCCTCATTTCCATCATTGTAAGTTTAGGGAAGCCATTGAAATTGAGAGGTCTTCCAATAATATTAATAGGTATGATGGCTGGAAAATTAGTAGTTGTTGGATTCCCGCCGTCTCTTCTTAATTCTCTCCGTCCTTTTGTTCCCTTCTTCTTCTTTT
>APFE031069013.1:68605-91501 GCA_000404065.3 Pinus taeda | reverse complement strand
AAAAAAAACAATTGAAATTGATTAAGGACAAGTTAAGTGATTTTCCATCGTATATATAGGATTACGAATTGATGGAAAGTGATTTACTATTTTTGGAAAGTCATGGTTGCAACTATAGACATGAATTTCTATTTTTAGAAAGTCACTTTAGAAATGTTGGAAATGAAATTTTATTCTAGGAAATTCATCCCATAGCTATCAATTTTCAACAGACACATGCATATAAATCAAGAAGAATTGTTAGACATCAAGAGAAGTATTTCACATAGATGTAACGATCATTATAACAATTACAACACACTTTCAATGAGATAAGCACCAAAGCCATTTAAATAGTTCAATTTATATAGCACATGTGAATGTCAACATACACTACAAACATTCAAAGAATAGTCTTGAAACATCCATGATCTATGCATGATAATGTGTTGACCAAATAGGCTTCAAGGATTAAGAAAATTTTCCAAAATACATGAGTGCAATGAACACCACTAGCTCTAATAGTGGATCATTAGAGCCACTACTTGCTCCCCAAAATAACTATCTTTATCTCTCTAATTCCTTATGGGACAAGCCAAGGTGAAAAGTACCTTTTTTTAGTAATGAGTCTTACTTTATAACAAAAGGAATGACCCTTCATATCCCTATGAGTCTTGAAATTCCTACACGATTTTTCAACCTCTATGACCTTTAGACTTCTATACAACCTTTGGACTTCCACATGTGACCTTTAGGCTTTTCTATGTGGTTTTTTTCCCTATATGACTCTTGGACTTCCACATATTACATTTACAAAATTGCATCATAATTTCCATATCATCATGTGACGATAACATGACAAGTCACTGATATAGATGACTTGGACCCATAGTGGCTTGCGACATGGACTTTCTTGAGAGGTGACAATGCTACCACCTATGTCTTTGATACTTGGTGCATATTTCTCTTTGTTGTTTCCTTCTACCCTCCAAAGGTTCTCGATATCATATGGATTCTTTATGGATCACTTCAATCATCCAAATTCAATGTTATTTGACTTGTTGCATCATGTGTTCTTTTGTCCTTGAATGCTTCCTTATGTTACTCCCTTCGACAAATCTCCTCATGCATCCTTGGCATGTTGTTCTACAAACACCTGCAAGTAAGATAACTCATGGAAAATGAACATCATCCCAAAAATATCCTATTATAACATGTTTCATACAGATTTTCTGATTGTGAGTAAACAATGTGCTTGGGAAGAGAAAAGGAAATTTATGGGCACAAGGCGCATTGTCAAGGGACAAGGGTTGGGTGTTAAGGACTGAGGATTTTTTGTGCGCTCCACTAGGAAAAAGAGGCTTGATGGAAGGTGTAGGGTCCAATATCAAGGGACAAGGAGGCTTAATGATGCTTGTTGGTGCACCATGCGCTCAACTGGGGAGGCCTGAGTCACAAAGAGGGTGGAGAGCACAGTGTCAGGGCTTAATGGAGGCTTGATGTTCATCGTTGGTGTGCCATGCGCTCAAATGAGGGTACAGGGCACAGTGTCAAGGCTTAAGGAAGACCTAATGTCCATTTTTGGTGCATTATGCAGTCAATTGGAGGAAAGGCTTAAAGAAGGGCACATTTCGAAAGAACAAGGAGACTTTGTGGCTTGAGAGTGTGTTGTGTGCCCAAGAGGGAGGGAAGGCTTATCCTAGGTGTAAGGTGCATATTCAACAAACAAGAGTGGTCTGACTAATCCTTGATAGTGCGATGTGTGCTCTCCCTTTCCTAGTGGGAAGGTTTGCAAAAACCAAAATTTGTCTAAGTTTGGAGGATAAAGCATGGAAAAACACAATGAGTTAGTAGTAAAACTAAGTGTGCCACATACAAACTCATTAGTAAAACTTAGACAGATACCAATATTGAAAATTATATACCAAAACTCTAGTTCCCAAACGTTCTCCAGATATAATAGACCAATTATGTGTGACTGTGACCAAAAGTGTCGTTTTATTACTAGAAAGTGTGTTATGACTATGGGGTTCACTATATATGGTCTTAACGATGTGAATACACTTAATAAAGAACAGGGACCCTTAAAACATGCAAAATAACATGAAATGACACTTGGTGACCAAAAGTCACATATTATATGATAGTATGGTAGGCTCCAAAATTTGAATGTAGCAAAATTTTGGAGGGTGTTCTAGCAACGACAACACACTGGTATTTTCAAAGTATATGGTGATAGGATGATTTGTTTCTACGTTTTCATCCTTCAAAGCTTCCTTCATCCATAGGATTTGTCTACAACAATCTCCTACTACTACGATACTCAACTTTAGCTGTAGAGAGAGATATAGATTATTGTTTCTTTCTAAGCTAAGACCCATGGCAGTCTCCCAAGAAGAATGCATTCCCACTGGTACTCTTTCGATCATCAATGCTTCCTGATCAACTGCATCATATATGTTGTCAATGTAATATCCGTGCTCTTAGGGTACCATAGTCCAAAATCAAGAGTTCCTTTCAGGTGTCTGAGTATTCTCTTTACATCAAGAATATGAGATTCCTTAGGGGTCAATTGGAATCTTTCCACCATTCCTATTGTTTATATGATGTCTAGTCATGAAGTTTTCAAATATAAAATACCTCCAATCATTTATCTATAAAGAGTAATATCCACCATAGGATATTTTTCATCCTTAGCTTGCAACCTGTAATCATAGGTGTTCTCACAATAGCACATTCTTCCATCCCAAATCACTTAAGCATATCCCTAAGATATTTTTCTTTTGATATGAACAAACCTGCTTTGGTTTGAGTTACTTGTAGACCAAGAAAGTAATACATCTCACCAATTATCAACATTTCGAATTCTTTTGACATGTCTTGGAAAAATTTACAACTCATCTCATCATTTTTGCTCCCAAAAATTAGATCATCCATGTATACTAGTGTGATTAGCAAAAAAAATTGTACATCTTCATGTAAATATTGCTTCCTGCAACTCCTTTCTTGAATCCTTGTTGTTGAAGATAATGATCAAGCCTAGCGTACCAGGCTCTTGGAGCTTGATTTAATCCATATATAGCCTTCTTCAATTTTCAAACGCAATTTTTTCCTTTTGTTAAGTCAAATCCTTATGGTTGTTCCATGTATACTTCTTCCTTTAGGTCACTATGTAGAAATGTTGATTTTATATCCATTTGATAGAATTCGAAGCCTTTAGAATAAGAAAATGCCAAAAAAATCCTTACAACTTTTGACTTGGCAACAGGAGCAAAGGTTTATTCAAAGTCAATTCGTTTAATTTGAGAGTACCCCTTTCACACCAAATTGCCTTGTTTCTGATGACCTATCCTTCTTCATTGATATTCTTCTTGAACACCCACTCGGTTTCTATGAAATTTTTATCCTTAAAATGAGGTACTAGTTCCCATATTCCATTCTTTTCAATTTTATACATATCTTCTTCCATTGCTTTTATCAAGTGAGGATCCTTGATTTAGTGAAATTTTGTGGTTCTATTACGGATAATAAGGCAATATCATTCCTTCTTGGTGTATTTGTCTCTTTCTTCAAGTTTGTATTACATCATCCATACCACCAATGATTTGATCTTCTGGATGATGTTTTTGAACGAACTTTACCTTTGATGGAGTTTGAGATGGTTCTTTTTAATTCTTCAACTCCTTTTCTAATCTTGCAACTTCTTCCTCTAGACCTGCAATAATAGGGTCTTCCTCACTTTTTCAAGAAGATCCTCATCAATATTTACATCAATGCTTTCAGCTATATTTCGCGACTGATTGTTGTGGTACTTGTAGGCCTTCTTTCTTGTAGAATATCCAAGAAAGACTCCTTCATCAACCCGAGAATGAAACTTTCCTAATGAATAGTCATTAATCTTCATAAAACACTTACTTCTGAATATTCTGAAATATATCACTGAAGCAGGTCTTCCTTTCTATAATTCATATGGATTTTTATCACTATTTGCCTGGATGTGTGCCCTACACATAGTATATATTGTTTCCCTAACAACTTGTCTACAAAATTTAGGTTTTAAATTAGTTACTAATAGCATTGTTCTTGCAATATTTTCTATGGATCTGTTCTTTCTTTCAACCACTCTATTTTTTTGTAGAGTCCTAGCAACAATTAGTTCCATCTTGATACCATGTTTTTCACATAATTCAATGAATTACCCTTACAGAAAGTCTCCACCTCTATCTATCCTTAAATATTTGATCTTTGGCTTACTTTCATTTTCAACTGTTGTTTTGAAGGTTTTAAAGCATTATATTTTTTCTGACTTAAATCTTATGAAAAATACCCACATCATTCTTGTATATTCATCTATAAATAATATAAAGTACCTTTCTCCTTGTAGAGTTGGAGTTCTAGTTGGCCCACATAGGTCTGCGTGAATGATTTCTAGAGGCTTTGGTGATGGGTATTCCTTTATCTTGAAGTTGGTCGTTGTTTGTTTTCCATGTTGGCATGGTGCACAAACAACCTTTTCAAGTTTTGAAATTATGAGGATATCTCTCACTACTTGAGTTTTGGTAATATTCACCCAATTATTGAAGTAAAGATGTCCCAATTGCTTGTGCCATAAGCAATTTTCATTTGTTTGAATGAAATATCATTTTTCTTGTATCTCACTAAGAATGTATACATTGTTTGTTATTCTTACTCCTTTTCCTACAAGTTTTCCTAAAGAGGACTTTCTTATTTCACAATCCTTGGCACGCCGAGATGATATCATGTCCTTGGTCAAATATTTGGCTAATGCTTAGAAGATTGTTCTTGAGTCCTTCAATAAATAGTGCATTTTTTTGTTTGCCTTTGTAACCATTTATGAGTCTCCCTGTGCCTTCTCTAGAAATTTGAGCAAAACCACTTCCAAAAGTCACATTTCCATAATTTTTTGTTTAACAAGATGAACTTATTTTGGTCACTAGTTATGTGCATAGAACATCCACTATCTAAAAACCATTTTTTTCCACATTTTTTATGCACAAATCTAGACCACACTTTTCAAGGGTGGGTTCTCTAGTCTTCCTTCTCCATACCATTTATCTTGGTTCTAGTGGACAATTTTGTGCTTCATGACCTATATTATTGCATTTGGATCATTTTATACTAAACTTTGAAAGAGGAGAAAATGAATTATAAGTCTTGATCTGGTTTTCATTCCTTGAATCAATAGTTGTATTTTAGTAATTAGTCCCATACTTTCTTGAGTCAATATTATTGCCTCCATAAGCCTTGCAATGCTTAGCATGATGACCAAAATTTCTACAAAAAAAACAATGACCAAGGAAAATAGTTTGATACCTATTGGTATAAGTTTGCCTTCATGTGACATTCCTTTTTGGATAATACAACTTCTTATTCTTGGATGATTGCAAATAGGTCCTTTTGTTGTGTCATTTGGATAGAACTACTTACCACTTCTTAGATGATTGTGAAGAGCATCAACATAGCTTCTTGGTTCTTCTTCGTGATGGGAATTAGTATTCTCCTTTGAATTAGACGATTCACCTACATAGACAAGTACTTATTTGTCATGTTGTGGTCTTTGAGTGCTAAGGATAACATCTAGGGTTTGAGAAATTTTCAAGCTTTTGTTGACCTTATCCAATTTCCTTTTTAGAGAGACAACTTCAACTTCCAATTTATCGCAAGTCTCTTATTTTTCCTTTATCCATTTGTTCAATACTTGTTTCATCCTCTTTTCTTCTTCCTTTTTGGTTTTGAGAGTGATCCAAGAGGATCCCTCAATGCCAAAAAATAAAAGTGCTCATATCTCAGTGAAACCAACACCAAGTTGTAGCGCTCAACGATAGCTTTCCAATGGTGTG
The DNA here is from genome assembly GCA_000404065.3 of Pinus taeda. NCBI lineage: Eukaryota > Viridiplantae > Streptophyta > Pinopsida > Pinales > Pinaceae > Pinus > Pinus taeda. Next base: position 85,661 of record APFE031069013.1, on the reverse strand, counting down.
AATGACACCTCAATTCGACTATGTATGTGAAAGTTAGGCACATTTGAAATTTTTTTCAAAAAAAAAATGTAGGTGGTACACAAGGTTCCACATGGCAACCCAATCAATACCTTATTAGCAGCTCAGTCGATGGTATGGACCAAGTGGGCCAATCAGATAGTTCCATGTGTCAAGCCCAGATTGAGCCATATGGTAGGGAAATGGTTGAGATGGCCCAATCCACAGGCATCACGTGGCCCAATCATTGGGCACCCTGTGGAACCTCGTAGATGGCCAGTTAAGCCTAGACTAGGCCAAACTTAGTAGGGTAACTAGCGAAAGTCAAAAATGGCAGTGGTTATCCCAAACTTAGTGGACAAATAGCGACGTGGTTAGCGGGCCTCCAATTTGGAAATCCCACCAAAATCTAAGAGTACTAGTTCATTAAACGAGACAAGTTAGCAGTGTATTGATGGTTGGCGAGTCACCAACTTAGCGGACCACCAAACCCGACAGACCATTTTATAAAATAAAACAAAACATGGGTGGGCTATGGGATTTGAACCCCTAACTCCCCACAACCTAAAACTTCAAACATAGTCACGTGACCATTGGGCCAACGGCCCATACATTGTATACTCCACTAACCAACTTCTATATATATGTTATGTTTCCCTTCAAACCAAATGAAGGGGTTGTGGGCGGAATTTACAGAATTGTGACAGATGGAATTTGGACTGCAATAGAACTGTGTAGGCACATGGATCGAGGTAGGGCATATTCCAAAGGAATATTTCTTGGAATATTCATGTAGGGAATCAGTTGTGGAATCTAAAATATTCCCTAAGGAGTCATAGTTGATAGTGACAAAATATAATCAAGTTTAGGCTCGTATTAATCATAATTTTGAGAGGATTTCATTGATGTAGTGTATTTCTAAATTTGAGCAACCCATTTTTAGGTCACTCCCAGGATTGGAGGTATAATGATATTTTTTTCCATGTACTCATTTTTATTTTTGTGTAGATGAATGAAGAGACCTCCCCACTATTGAAGTAAGACCCAGAGATGTTCTCCACACTAGACAAACTCCATTATCAAACGTTTGTGTATATTGTCTTTATGGTATCCTTTATGTTTCTTCTTCTTTAAGTGTTTGCACATATGGTTTTTACATATTGTTTTATACAGTTATGAAAGAATCAATGAAATAAATATATCGTATCGTGTTTGGTATCAGAGTAGTCTTCTTGCTAATGTGAATTGCGAGAGTGAATGATAACCAGGGCCAAGCTCAAAAAAGGTGAAAGAAAACTTAAGTCATTTGACCCAGACATTGGACATGCAACATGGAGAAGGAAAATATTAGATGATGATGCTCATACCAAGAATGAGCAAGCTTTTCGTAAATCTGCATACAACATAGAAAATATGGTAGACAAATTATTTGTAGACTATGAGAAGAAATTGGCAAAAAAATAGAAGAAGAAGGAAGAGAAAGCAGAGGAAAATGCTTCAATAAATCAAGGAAATGCAGGAAAACCTCGTGAACCTCCATCCCCAACTTCTAGTGAATGTTCTACTTCTTCATCTTCTTCTCGTCATTCTAATAATAAACATAAAAGCGCTTCTAAAAAGCCTTTTTTTAAGTTGGATGTAAAATTTTATTTGTCACTTTTTAATGGAGAATCTAATGCAGAGAAGCTAAACAATTGGATCAGATAGATTGAAGTGTATTGTCGAATACCACAAATCAAAGAGGATGAGGCAAATATTTAGCTACCAAATTTTAAACTAGGAGGCATCTCTCTTGTATGGTCGGACAGCAAACTTCAGAAGGGTACCAAGCATTTAGGTAAACTATTTTTTTCTTGGTTTGAAATTGTTTCTGCATTGAGAGGTAAATTCTATCCTTTGTGCTATCGGCAAAAATCCATAATGGAATGGAAATATTTAAGACAAGAAAAAGGGAAAAATGTTCAAAGTTCCACAGAGAAATTTAGGAGGCAAGAATTAACATAGGGAATACCTTCAAATTCACCTAACATTGTGATGAAATATATTGGTGCTTTACAAATTTATCTCTAGCATTCTTTATTTTTGTTTGAATCCACTACCATTGATGAGGCTAGTGTAAAAGCTATCCATATTGAAATATCATCCAAACCACATAACAACAAATTCAAAGGGAAAGGAAAGGAAAAGGATAAGAATACAACTATAACCAAGAAAGAAGAGGGAAAGCCATCTTGCATGTTGTTAGTCCCTGTCAATCATGTTAGTCACCAGTGATCAAATATGCTCTTACAAGGTGTTGTTAGGGTGTCAAGTCAATTTTTTGCCATTTCAGTAAATCTTCAAATAAAAATTTGGTCACTAGTTGTTGTGTCGAGGTCAATGCTGCTCACTTCACTTACTCATGGTCTTCATCACTCATCATGGTCATTGTCTTTTTCGAGGTCTCATATCTTCATTTAAATGCCTAGCGTCATGAAATGGTTAAATTCCTCATTCTAGGTCATGGTCTAGGGTTTTATTCCATATGTCATCATGATACCATATGTCAAAACAAAAACATGTCGATCATGTGATTCAGTGGGTAAAGGGAGTTAGCAGCTTAGGGAAAGAAAAATAAAGGTAAAGGTAATGTTTTATTTCAAATAAGACAATGCTGAAGTACACTACCTCGTCTCATCATTTCTCATAGGGACATTTTTCTTCAAAATATGTTTCTGACAAAATGGAGAAGAATTTTACAAAAGTGAAAAAGGTTTTTGTCAATTATAGGCCAAGGAACAAAAACTCCTTCATTTTATACACGTGTTATTATTTGAAATAAATACCCAAATTACACTTGCTACAGGAAAGTTGTTTCACTTCTAGACAACTTGACTTCAAGACAGTTTTTCAGGGGTTTGGAACAGGAACTGGCAATGATTAAGGACTCTATTGTGTAGCATACATCATAATATTTCCAACCATACCACTTTCAGCCTAAAAATCCTCCAGGAAGGCAGTCAAAAGTGCTCTGCAAGTTGGCAATGCTCTTTTGTTAGAGACAACCTGCGTTTTTGGAGTGACCTTGGGAAAATCATTTTTCTCCCTGCTATGAGTGTCCAAAATACATTCTTGAGGTGTTCATCTTGTATCAGACTTCAAGAAATTTCTAATGAGCTATAAATTTCGAAATTTGGACCAGTTTAAGGCCTCTAAAATCAGGTTGCAAGTTGTCATTGCGTTCCTGAAGCTGGCGCTGCGTTTCTAGAGGTGGCGGTGCGCACAGAGACACTATGTTGCATTTTGGCGCTGCGCATTGGTGAATTGCACTGCGCACGGGAAAAAGTCTCCCAAAAATCATCAAAAATCACTCAAATCAAAACTTCAAGCTTGCATTCCAGTTTATTCATCCTCTAAGCCTCATAAAAAGTAAGTACACTCATTTTCATTCCCTATTTTCCTTTGGTAAAACAACCAAAATGATTATGAGTTTAGTCCTTTAGGATTTTATATAAGTTTCATGTTTTGAGCTTGCAAATTATCAGTTGGAGCTTTGAAACCCTAAAATCACTATCCTTGTACCTTTGTTTTCATGCAACTCATCATCCCCATTCACCAACAAACCATTTCCCTTCATTCCACTTCACCTCCCTACAAACTCTAGCCCTAATCCATCAAATTGGGCAATTTCCCTAGCTAGGACTGTGTTTAAATTTCCTATCTCATCGCCCTCATTCATTTCCCTCCATCTAAATTCCTAAGGATTCCTAAAACCCTTGTCCATCTCCCAAAATTTCTCTACTCCCATCTCCCTTCCATAACTTCCTCATTTCACTACTTCAATCACTTTTCGTTGTTTTTTCCTTTTTCCTATCATCTAGGGTTTCAAAAATGGAAGGAGATTCTTCACCATGAGAGAAAAGAAAACATCATAAAGGGGGTAATATTATGAGGCATGATCCAACAAACTGCAATGAGATCAACTCTTCACCATTCATTAGACAGTGCTTTGAAGATGTTAGATCCCTAGGGTTTTGTCAAAGAGTGGGTGAAGTAGGTTTTCATGAACATCTCACTGATTGGATTGCCACCAATCTAACGGGAGAAAAAGCCACCGTAGCAGGGATTGATTTCACCTTCTCAGTTGCTGCCATCTCTCTTTCCAGAGGGATACCAAATCATGGGGAGTATTGGTTCAAAGGCATGAGCCTAGGCCTTAAGCAATACAAACCTTTCTTGAAATCAACTTACAGAGAGGCTCATTCACACATTATTCCATTCAGATACCTGTTGAAAATGTATGCACCACTGATGAAGGTTGTAATGAATATTTTCACTTATGAGGGGAGATTTTCCAAATTGTATCAATACCACATTAGGTTGCTAATACATTTCACAGTTGTGAAACCTCTTAACCTATGTAACTATTTGTGTAGAAGTCTCATCAAAATGTCTGAAAAATGTACAAATGAAAAACAAAGAGAATTACCCTAGCCTTTTCCATCACAATTTGATAAAGGTTGTAGTCCTCCATCAGTTGGCAGAAAAGAACATAGCATGGGATACCTTCACTGAAACAGCCTTGCAGAGGCATGAGACCACTTCACCTAGCCATCACCAAGACACAGCAGCACAGACTATGGTGGTAGGGTCATCAAGAAAATTAGAGGAGGTTCCCAAGGAATCTAGACCTGACGTAACCAAAATATACCACAGAGGAAAAAGACTTGTGTTTACTTCTCAAGTTGAGAAAAGGGCCAAGCCTTCTACATCAGCACAACAAGGATCACATTTGCAGGATGAGGAGCTAATTGAGCATGATTTTGACCTAGTTGACTTGGAGACAGAAGATGAGCCTTCAACCTTGCAACAAGCTATTAAGGAGAAGGATTCCCAAATCATAGAGCTCATGGACAATTTGGCAAGGGCCATATTTATCATTTCTTTCCTTGAGCAAGAAAACAGTCAACTCAACGCCAAACAGCTAATCATGGAAAAAGAGAAATCCAAGATGTTGAAGCAAGAGTTCAAAGGTAAAGCAGTGTTAGAGCATGATGAGCATGATGAAAAATAAAAGCATGTTGGAAATAAGAGGCCTAGGACAAAGCGTCTTAAAAATGCATTGCAGAAGGAAAAAGACCAAAATCTACTTGATGAAGATTTGGGTATTGAAGACAGAGTTGCCATGGAGATCAACAAAGACAGAGAATATTGGCTAGGCAAATTCAATGGCCATCTAGAGCAGCTTCTTGACAAGGCTAACAGGGACAACCAACAGTTGAGGCACATGGCCCACCACTACCAAACCAAAAACAAGGTTTGCAACATCAAGGTCAAGCAAATGCAAAACAAGCTTAAGGAAACCCTAAAAATCAAATATGAGAGGAACAAATTGGAGATGCTCGCTAACGCATCCATGAGAGAATAATATACCTCTTTTGGCACTTCTGGACCAATTTTGGGAGTGTTCTGAGCATTTTTGGTTTTTTGTGAAATTTGGTGCAAAATTCAAAAATTACACTAGTTACAGAAACACAGCGCCTTGGCACTGTGCTCTTTCCTCAGAGCTCCAAATGACAAGTGGCTTTGCATTTTTTGAACGTTGGCCTCCTCTCAAAACCCATTTCCTCATATTTCTCAGACAGGGCTCATATTTTGAGAAAAATGAGAAAAATGGGTCAAAAATCAACATTCTGCCCCTCTTTTTGACAGGCGCTATGCTTTTGGAGACACCTTGGGAGAATCAGTTTTTGAAAGCCTTCCCATGGGTCATTTTCAAAAATTCAAGATATTCTAGAAACTACACTGGCAAGGCTAGTTTACCATTCTTTCATATTTCAAATTTGACTTCAGAAAGGCACATAAAAGTGGCCTCAAAGTTGGCACTACACTTCTGCAATTTTTTGAGTTTTTAATTAAAAATCCACTATGTAATTTCTCGGATTTCTAGTTTGACTTGGTCAAAGGTAACTTGATGATGTAACTTCAGTGGTTCGAAGTCTAGATGATGTAATCATGAATAAATTAGCATGATAGGTTGTTTTTATGGTTAATTAGGCCTCATAAATGAAGTAAAAGTCAAAATCAAAGTCTAAGAGAAGAGTTTGTTTTTTACCTTCTCACTCTCACTTGTTGGTTGAGAGATTCTTGGACACTGTTCCACCACTTAGAGATTCGACCCCTGAAGGTGGGGAATCTGTTTGTTTAAGTCTATATGTATCATTTCTCATTCAGAGAGAAGGGTTGGACTTCAGAGGAGAGAATTTGTATTTTATGCTTTCACTAAGTTAATCAAAGGAGCAATTGCGGCTATTTTTTAGGAATACATGTGCAGTGAGTTTGTGATGTTGTTTTCTTTCTATGTTAGTTTTTTATGAATGAATCCATCTTTTGTAACATGTTTTGCTTTCCTCAGTGATTTTCCTTACATTTATATAGGCATAATTCTTTATCTTCAAAGCTCTGTTTATGTGGAAAATCATTTTAATGTATTTTTTCTTCTAGATTAATGAATTCATGGTACATATGCTCATTATGACCTTCTAAGCTTTTCAAACCCTACACTACATTGACCAAATTCTCATATTCATCACAAGACACTGCTATCTTTCTCCTCTTTATGCCTTCTACTACAACCCTTTGATACCTTGACCTAATTGCTTGTTCTCATCCCTGGTCCAGCAACCCAAAAACCCTAAATTTTCAAAAAATCATCTAAAACTATTACATCTAGCCTAAAATCTATTTATCTTCCGGTCATTGACTGTGAAATCCTTAGAGAGATCCCTCTCTGGTTTAGTAGGGGTAGTTGTTGAACTACAAGTGGTTTGAAATTACCTCTTTCGATCTCCTCTTCAGCCTAGGACATTGTAGAAGATAACATTTTGGCGTCGTTACCGAGGAACGAAAGATCATATCTTCTTTAGGAAAGAACAACAAGGATCAGATTTGATTGCTTGTGGTGAACAGTGATCAGACACAAGAAAGGTTGTGCATCTTTCACCTGACGACTCTAGTGTCGAAGAATCCAAAGGTTCAGAATTTTCATGGCGACTCCACTATTTAAATACTAGTAGTTTGAAGAACTTCTTGGTGACTTAACTATTTTCAAAATCAATTCAACTACTCAAAGGTATGCTCCTATGAATCGTGCTCACATTCCTGGTTTTCCTAATCGTATTCCCTGCATAGATTGGCAAAATAATATACCCAAATTCATAGATGGAAACGAGGATGAGGCTATTTTGCATCTAATCAAATTTCATTGGCATATACATAAACTCAGGATTAGGTTTCATGAGGATTGTTTGATGAAAATGTTTATGGCTACCCTAGAAGGAAAAGCAAGATCATGGTATAAAGGATTGAAGCTAGGCAGCTTATTCCCTCTTAAAGAATTTCACACAAAATTCTTTGAGATTTATGGAAAATCTCATCATTCATTCTTGTTGTTCGAAGATTATTGTGAATCCTGTGAAAATTCATTCAATACCTTGCAGAGACTTTTGGTGATGAAAAATGTCTAGATTATGAGATCATAAAGGCCCTTTATGAATATTCTTCCCAACAAAAAATAACAGAGATTAGTTGCATTGATACAAAGGATCATTCACAACAAACATCAACTTCTTCTGTGCTTGAAGATGAAACAAATCTGCGTCCTAACAGTCAAGAAGAAACTAGTCCAAGTCATAATTTTGAAATTGCATGTACAGAAAACTTAAGCGGTGAACCATCTTATGACAATGATCATCTACTTTTGCAAGGAAATAGTGAACAAGAATTTGTTTTCCTTTATTCTTGTGACAGTCAAATTGATATTCTTCTTGTTGAAGCACATGAGGAATCAAATATACTTGAAATGTTTTTGCATATAAAGTTTTCCATGAGCATCCAAAACCTTGTCTTTTGGATGAGAGATATGAATATAGTCATTCACTTGTTTTTTCAAATTGTTCTTTCTCTGAGTTTTTATTTCAAGATCAGGTTTGTGAGGACCAAGATGAGCTTTCTGATGAAATACATGAACAAGGATCTGAAACACTATTCCAAGAGTAGATTCATGCAAATCATAATTTTGAACTAGCATGTGTAGGGGTTTCAGACAATGTAATTATGGTAGAGAATAGTCATCAAACATTGCAAGAAGATGATGAAGAGGAGAACAGTGATAAAGGAGAGGTTGTTTTAGAGCCTCATGCACATGATGATCTTCCTCCATGTAAAGAAAATGAGGAGTCTTTTGAAGAAGAGGAGATTTTCCCAGATCCTATGGATGTGCACATCTTTGCTATTGATGATATGGTTGCCTCAAACACAAATTTTCAAGAATAAACTTCTTGTTTTCCAAATGTGAATGAAAAACTTAATGAACATTTTAATCCTGACAAAAGTTTTGCATTGGAAAATGAAGGGTGTGCTTGTATTTCTGCTAACCTTCAAGACAGGGTAACATTTCAAATTATAGATCCTATTGCCAATTTTTTGCAACCATCTGGGAAGATGAATTTTCTTGTATTTGTGGATCATGAGCACATGTTCAGTCGACACTTGGAGTGGCCAATCTTTTGTTTTTTCTGCTGCTCGAGGAAAGTACGAGCATGATTCAAATAAGTAACAATTTGTTGGATTGGTTACACTGGAGGGATCATTTCACACACACACACACACACACACACACACACACACACACACACATATATATATCTTCAACAGGGGGGTGGTTATCATTAGAATTTGAAGCCCAAGGTGAAGGCCCTACGATCTCGATGGTCTACTGCAAATAAGTAACTTCAATTAGTGTGTTTTTATAGTAAAGTCAGTGAATCAGTCAGTTTTCGGGTTTAAGTTTGGTCTTTGCATTTTGACTCCATGCCCAATGAATAAGGCTACCTGGTCTATGGTGTTCTTGACACCTCCAAGGCGCTGCCATCCTCAGCTAGGGCCAATCTTAGTGCCTGTCAGACATGTCAGTCACTAGTGATCAAATATGCTCTTACAAGATGTTGTTAGGGTGTCAAGTCAATTTTTTGTCATTTTAGTGAATCTTCAAATAAAAATTTGGTCACGAACTATTGTGTATAGGTCCTTGCTACTCCCTTGACTTACTCATGGTCTTCATCACTCATCATGGTCATTGTCTTTTTCGAGGTATCATATCTTCATTTAAATGCCTTGGGTCATGAAATGGTTAAATTCCTCATTTTAGGTCATGGTCTAGGGTTTTACTCCATGTGTCATCATGATACCATATGTCAAAACAAAAACATGTCTATCATGTGATTCAATGGATAAAGGGAGTTAGCATCTTAGGGAAAGCAAAATAAAAGTAAAGGTAATGTTTTATTTCAAACAAGAAAATGTTGGAGTACACTACCTCGTCTCATCGTTTCTCATAAGGACATTTTTTCTTTAAAATATGTTTCTAACCAAATGGAGAAAAATTTTACAAAAGTGAAAGAGGTTTTTGTCAATGATAGGCCAAGGAATGAAAACCTCCTTCATGTTATGCATAGGTGTTAGGATTTGAAATAAATGCGCAAATTACACGTGCTATGAGAAAGTTGTTGCACTTCTGAACAACTTAACTTCAAGACAGTTTTTCAAGGGTTTGGAGCAGGTGTTGGCAGTGCTTAAGGACTCTATTGTGTAGAAAACCTCATAATATTTCCAACCATACCACTTTCAGCCCAAAAATCCTCCAGGAAGGCAGTCAAAAGTGCTTTGCAGGTTAGTGTTGCATTTTTGTTAGAGACAACCTGTGGTTTTGGAGTGACCTTGGGAAAATCAATTTTTCTCCCTGTTGGAGTGTCCATCTTATAGCAGACTTCAAAAGCTTTCCAACGAGCTCTCAAGTTCGCAATTTGGATTAGTTTAAGGCCTCCAAAAGCGGGTTGCAAGTTGGCACTGCGTTTCTGGAGGTGGCACTGCGCACAGGACAGAGTCTCCCAAAAATCATCAAAAATCACTCAAATCAAAAATTCAAGCATGCATTCTAGTTTCTTCATCCTCTAAGCCTCATAAAAAGTAAGTACACTCATTTTCATTCCCTCTTTTCCTTTGGCAAAACAAACAAAATGATTATGAGTTTAGTCCTCTAGGGTTTTCTATAAGTTTCATGTTTTGAGCTTGCAAATGATCAGTTGGAGCTTTGAAACCCTGAAATTACTATCCATATACCTCTGTTTGCATGCAACTCATCATCCCCATTCACCAACAAACCATTTCCCTTCATTCCACTTCACCTCCCTACAAACCCTCACCCTAATCTATCAAATTGGGCAGTTTCCCTAGCTAGGACTGTTTTTAAATTTCCTAGCTCATCTCCCTCATTCATTTCCCTCCATTTAACTTCCTAAGGATTCCTAAAACCCATGTCCATCTCCCAAAATTTCCCTACACCCATCTCCCTTCCCTAACTTCCTCATTACACTACTTCAATCAATTTTCACTGTTTTTTCCATTTTCCTATCATCTAGGGTTTCAAAAATGGAAGGAGATTCTTCACCATCAGAGAAAAGAAAACATCATAAAGGGAGTAAGATTCTGAGGTATGATCCCACAAATTGCAATGAGATCAACTCTTCACCATTCATTAGACAATTCTTTGAAGATGTTAGTTGCCTAAGGTTTTGTCAAAGAGTGGGTGAAGTAGGTTTTCACGAACAGCGCACTGATTGGATTGCGACCAATCTAAAGGGAGAAATAACCACCATAGCAGGGATTGATTTCACATTCTTAGTTGTTGTCATCTCTCTTGCCACAGGGATACCAAATCATGGGGAGTATTGGTTCAAAGGCATGAGCCTAGGCCTTGAGCAATACAAACCTTTCTTGAAATCACCTTACAGAGAGGCTCATTCACACATCATTCCATTCAGATACCTGTTGGAAAAGTGTGCACCACTAATGAAGGTTGTAATGAAGTTTTTCACTTGTGAGGGGAGATTTTGCAGATTGTATCAATACCACATTAGGCTGCTAATGCATTTCACAGTTGTGAAACCTCTTAACCTATGTAACTATTTGTGTAGAAGTCTCATTAAAACGTCTGAAAAGGTGCAAATGAAAAACAAAGAGCATTACCCTAGCCTTTTCCATCACAATTTGATAAAGGTTGTAGTCCTCCATCAGTTGGCAGAAAAGAACATAGCATGGGATACCTTCATTGAAACAACCATGTAGAGGCATGAGACCACTTCACCTAGCCATCACCAAGACACATCAGCACAGACTATGGAGGTAGGGTCATCAAGCAAATTAAAGGAGGTTCCCAAGGCACCTAGACCTGAGGTGACCAAAATATACCAGAGAGAAAAAAGACTTGTGCTTACTTCTCAAATTGAGAAAAGGGCCAAGCTTCTACATCAACACAACAAGGATCACATTTGTAGGATGAGGAGCTAATTGAGCATGATTTTGACCTAGTTGACTTGGAGGCAGCAGATGAGCATTCAACCTTGCAACAAGCTATCAAGGAGAAGGATTCCCAAATCAGAGAGCTCATGGACAATTTGGCAAGGGCCATATTTATCATTTCTTTCCTTAAGCAAGAAAACAGTGAACTCAAGGCCAAACAGCTAATCATGGAAAAAGAGCAATCCAAGATGTTGAAGCAAGAGGTTAAAAAGGTACAACAGTGTTAGTGCATGATGAGCATGATGAAAATGAAAAATGGGTTGGAAAGAAGAGGCCTATGACAAAGGGTCTTAAAAAGCGTCGCAGAAGGAAAAAGACCAAAATCTACTTGATGAAGATTTGGATATTGAAGACAGAATCGCCATGGAGATCAACAAAGACAGAGAATATTGGCTAGGCAAAATCAATGGCCATCTACAGCAGCGTCTTGACAAGGCTAACAAAGACAACCAGCTGTTGAGGCACATGGCCCACCACTACCAAACCAGAAACACGATTGCAACATCAAGATCAATTAAATGCAAAACACGTTGAAGGAAACTCTAAAAAGCAAAAATGAGAGGGACAACTTGGAGATGCTTGCTGAAGCATCCATGAGAGCATAATATACCTCTTTTGGCACTTCTGGACCAATTTTGGGAGTTTTCTGAGCAATTTTGGTTTTTGTGAAATTTGGTGCAAAACTCAAAAATTACACTAGTTACAGAAACACGGTGCCTTGGCGCTGTGCTTTTTCCTCAGAGCCCCAAATGCCTAGTGGCTTGCATTTTTGGAACACTGATGGTCTCCTCTCAAAACCCATTTCCTCATATTTCTCAGACATGGCTCAAATTTTGAAAAAAAAAAATGAGAAAAAGGGGTTCAAAAATCAACATTATGCCCCTCTTTTTGACAAACGTCGCGCTTTTGGAGACACCTTGGGAGAATCAGTGTTTGAAGGCCTTCCCATGGGTCATTTTCAAAAATTCAAGATGTTCTAGAAACTAGACAGGCAAGGCTAGTTTATCATTCTTTCAAATTTCAAATTTGACTTTAGGAAGGCTCCTAAAAGTGGCCTCAAAGTTGGCACTGTGTTTCCGCAATTTTTTGAGTTTTTTATTAAAAATTCCACTGTGTAATTTCTCAGATTTCTAGGTTGACTTGGTCAAACGTAACTTGATGATGTAACTTCAGTAGTTCAAAGTCTAGATGATGTAACCATGAATAAATTAGCATGATAGGTTGCTTTTATGGTTAATTAGATCTCATACATGAAGTAAAATTCAAATCAAAGTCTAAGAGAAGAGTTTGGTTTTGACCTTCTCACTCACTTGTTGGTTGAGAGATTCTTGGAAATTGTTTCACCACTTAGGGATTCGACCCCTAAAGGTGGGGAAACTATTTATTTGAGTCTATATGTATCATTTGTCATTCAAAGAGAAAGTTTGGGCTTTGGAGAAGAGAATTTGTATCTTATGCTTTCACTTAGTGAATCAAAAAAGCAGTTGCAACTATTTTTCAAGAATACATGTGCAGCGAGTTTGTGTTGTTGTTTTCTTTCTATGTTGTTTTGTTTTCCTCAGTAATTTTCCTTACATTTATATAGGCATAATTCTTTATATTCAAAGCTTTGTTTATGTAAAAAATCATTTATATGTATTTCTTCTTCTAGATTAATGAATTCATGGTACATATGCTCATTATGACCTTCTAAACTTTTCAAACCCTACACTACGTTAACCAAATTCTCATATTCATCACAAGACACTGCTATCTTACTCCTCTTTATGCTTGCTACTACAACCCTTTGAGACCTTGACCTCATTGATTTTTCTCATCCCTGCTCTAGCAACCCAAAAACCCTAAATTTTCAAAAACTCATCTAAAACTATTACATCCAGCATAAAATCCATTTCTCTTCCAGTCATTGACTGCTAAATCCTTAGAAAGATCCATCTTTGGTTTAGCAGGGCTAGCTGTTGAACTGCAAGTGGTTTGAAGTTACTTCTTTCAATCTCCTCTTCAGCCTGGGACATTGTAGAGGATAACACACGCATTGCAAGAAATAAGGGCATGGTGAAGAGAATTGTTGGAAGTTGCATTTGGAATTGAAGCCAAAGAAGTATGGTAGAAAAGATGACCAAAAGACAGTTACTACAGAGCAATAACATGTTGGATCGGATTGTGGTGATGAAACGCAAATTACAATTGTGGGCATACAAGGTAACGACTCTCTTCATGTTAATTCAAGCTCTAAAATTCATGCTAGTTCAGGCTCTACTAATGAATCTCATGTTGATGAATGGATAAGTGAATTGTTCCATATTAGGGTTGTTTTGAATATCACATGGTTTGGGTCCTATTGAGGCCTCAAAAATCGCTGCAACATGGGGGAAAACCACTCGGTTGGGGACTTGAATATCATCCCTTTTCCGTTTGAGTTAGTCGCTCCGATTGGATATATTAGGTCCAATTTCCCAATCAAAATGTAATAGGATGGATAGGGTGTTTGATTGATAAAACTAAGTGACATATGGGATGGTTTTCAATTTAAAACACACACATGCACACACATATATATAACCTATCTATATATATTACTCGAGAATTTAAACTTATATTTGTGCGATCTAAAACAATGATCCTTAGTATTTGATAATGAAGATTAAATAGATACTAACAAAAATGAAAAACCTTGGAAGTAATTATTTTGATTAAATAGCTAGTCAAAATAATTAATAAAGCATATATCACATCAAATATCGTTTGAGCAATTTCTCATCAATGTATTAAAAAATAACAGTCCTAGTATGTTCAAAAGTGAATGGATAAAGCGTTGTATGGAAAAAGATACATATGATAAACAATACATAGAAATGGTTGTTAATTCACGAACAAATAAATACACAAAGATAAAAGTACCATATGCATATCAATCTGCTCATAAAATAAGTAGCTCCAGTCCAATCCGTCTTATTAATATGGTTTGCAAAAGTACAAAAATGCAAGGTTTTGTAAGCCTTCTCCGACAAAAGTTTAGGACTGATCCAAGGATTTTAACAAGAGAAACTTTAAAGTACAAAAATGCAAGCTAGTAAAGAGTTTCTTTATAAATTTCGAACCCTTTCTTAAAAGGCATGAAAGGGTTTTTATAATAGAATATAAGTACAAAAATAGGCAATGCATGAAGTTCTGAGGAGGTTTAAACAACCCTCCTAGAAATAAGTGACAAAATTACGTAAAGATAAATAATGGAAATCACTAGTTCTAGTATGCAACGGTGTCTACTCTTTCATTTGTTGTCTAAGATGATATATATCCATCATTGGCTTGAGTTCTAGAGGCTGTTTCATCCTTGTACACATTTGGCTGGTATACAATGCACATTTCGCTGGTATACAACGCATCAGAGAGGGAAGGTAGCATCTGCATCGCTGAGTCGGCAAGACAGCATAGCACTCACCACTGACTATGTGGCTTTATCAAATACCTCCAATACACTTCCCAGCGTATTTTTGTAAGCTATTTGATCACTTCTTCTTTTGTTGTAGAAGTTTCTTGCCATTTTTCTTCCAAGTCCTTGTTATTGGGGAGACTCCCAAGTGGGCATTCTTATATCAAGTCGGCATTGTGTAAATTGTCATTGATGGTCTCAATGATCTTGCTTGCAACATCATTTGCTCTTGCCACTTCCTTTTCTGCCTTTTTCCGCTGTATATCCCATTCAGTGAAAAGGATATCTTTGTGAGTCTCTTTTATCATAGGTAGATCTGTTATCCTTCCTTTTGGGGTACCCTACCATGCAATGTATCCCGAAACATTTTCATCAATCTCATTGAAAGTGGCCCTCATATCGGATACTCGATTCATCAGTGAATCGCTTTCCTTTCATATTGGATTGATCACTGATAGCCTCTTACAAAATGTTGCATGTTGACAAAGAATCAGTTCAAGTGCTTCTTTGACACACTCCTCAATTTTAGGATTGTCTTTCAATTGTTCTACAAAAAATCGTAGTTGTTGTATTTGAGCATCTTTGGCACTTGCCTCTGCTTGAAACTAGAGCTTTAACTGATCAAAGCTCTGTTGTAGTTGTGCCATTTGTGCCTTCATCTAATGATCTCTATTCTTCTTTTCTTTGGCCAACTATTGTTCCAACTGATGTATCCTCTCATCTTTGTCCTTTATCAATTGTTTGGCCTTTGTTTGGTCAAGTTATGCAAAGGATCCATAAGAGTATCCTTCCAAACAACATCCATTGACTCATTGTCAAGACTTATCACCGATGACTGATCTATTTCCTTTTCTTCCTTTGTCACTTTACTACAGCCCAATGTTTTGGACTGTAAAAGATATCAAGAGGAGAAATCTCCTCTACTCTAAGAACAATTTCGTTTGAGGGGAAGGCCAAGATGATTTCAATTTCTTTTGTGGCAACAGTCTTGTCAGTAGCTCTGTACAATGACACTAAATCATGTCATATGAAGCTTATTGTATAATCAAGTTGAATTACCAAAAGAAGCCAAGTTGAATTTGGTAAGACAACACTTTCAATTTGGAGAAAACTAAAAACTATAGATACTTCATTTGAAGTCTCTCTTTCTACAAGTTGACATGCAAAGCCATCATGGGAGAACTTTGATTAATTACAACTAATGTAGATCCATCTTAACTCCAAATACATCATGTGCCAAGAGGGATCAAATCCCTTAAGGTGCAATTCTTGGCTGAGTTTTAAACTGCGAAAATAATTAAAAAAAAAAAAAAAAAGCACCGCCTCAAAAGACTTTATTTGTCTCTATGAACGATAAATTTAGAGTTTAAATGAATCTACATGTGTTCTTTGTGTCTGTGTCAACTCCATCTCCATGTTGAGTACAAAAAAATTACACGCCTTCCCCTTACCCATGTTCAATTCCCACTAGAGAGATATTGAATTACACAATTCCCTTGCAAAAATAAATTCAAATCAACAAATTCCTCTCAAAATAACTTTTTGAAGTTATAGAGTAAAAAGTATTTTAAAATATTTATTAATGCTTGCACTTATGATTACATTAGATTGTTTCTGGTATAAAATATATCTAAAAAATCTTCTAGGAATTAAATATTTCTTCGAGCTTCGAGAACTGATTGCAAAAGAAGATTGATTGGCCACTTTGAGATCACCATCTTGAGAAGTTCGTTTAATAACTGAAAACTGCTCAACCACAATTGGACAAGTGAGTAATATCACTACAAACAATAGAAGTTTCGGTAAATTTGGAGCTAAACATTGGTTGTGTAAGTGTTCTCAGGTAAGAGGAGTAGCTATGAACACAGTAGGCCATCCTCATGGAGGTGGGGAAGGAAGAACCCCAATTGGTAGGAAAAATCTTGTGACCCCCTAGGGCTCTAGTGCACTTGGAAAGAAAAGTTGGAAGAGAAATAGCATTGATGCTTCAATCCTTTGTTGACGTGAGTAAGAATGGTTGGTTATCCATAAAAAAAAAGGAAAGGAAGGTAATTGATCATGGCACATTCATTGAAAAAAAATCCTTTTGTAGCTAATCATTCATTGGGAAAAAAAATATATATAAACACAAAAGAAGTAAAAAAGATAATAGTTACTTGGTCTTGGGCATCTGTCATTGTACCCGCACTGATCAGTCATACAATTGTAGTTCATAATGGGAGGGAACAT
>APFE031069013.1:46543-68259 GCA_000404065.3 Pinus taeda | reverse complement strand
TTTTTGAAGTTATAGAGTAAAAAGTATTTTAAAATATTTATTAATACTTGCACTTATGATTACATTAGATTGTTTCTGGTATAAAATATATCTAAAAAATCTTCTAGGAATTAAATATTTCTTCGAGGGACCCTTTATGTGGAAGACTTACTTGCAAGTTTGGATTGAAGGATCTCCTGTTACATTGATCCCTACACAGAGTTTTTATTTGTTTAAATATGCATGCATTAAACTAGTTTTCTAATAATATTTCTTCGAGGGACCCTTTATGTGGAAGCCTTACTTGCAAGTTTGGATTGAAGGATCTCCTGTTACATTGATCCCTACACGAGTTTAATCTGAAAATCTTCGAGGGACCCTTTATGTGGAAGCCTTACTTGCAAGTTTGGATTGAAGGATCTCCTGTTACATTGATCCCTACACGAGTTTAATCTGAAAATCTTCGAGGGACCCTTTATGTGGAAGCCTTACTTGCAAGTTTGGATTGAAGGATCTCCTGTTACATTGATCCCTACACGAGTTTAATCTAAAAAAATCTTCTAGGAATTAAATATTTCTTGGAGGGACCCTTTATGTGGAAGACTTACTTGCAAGTTTGGATTGAAGGATCTCCTGTTACATTGATCCCTACACGAGTTTTCATTTGTTTAAATATGCATGCATTAAACTAGTTTTGTAATAAGATTTCTTCGACGGACCCTTTATGTGCAAGCCTTACTTGCAAGTTTGGATTGAAGGATCTCCTGTTACATTGATCCCTACACGAGTTTTTATTTGTTTAAATGCATTTATTTTAATTTTACTGTTTCAATTTTTAATGATTTTTTACCGTATATGAATCCAGTTTTATATATCTGTAAAATCTTGGAGGAAGGATTGGAGAGTTTTTGACACTTCCTATATTTAGGATAACTTTTATCCATTGGTGAAAGATATTTTTTTTCATTACAAAGTTATTTTACTTTACCTGGTCAACATAGAGGGGTTAAACCACTGATATCCCTTCAAACTGAAATATAACCCCACCCTTCAAATTTGATACCTACTTTTCCTACTTATAAGAATAGTCAAAGCACTATCGGTCATTAATCTACCACTCATATACTTATAAAGCTTCTTTGCATCCGCTCGCTTAATTCCTCAATGCGGTTGAGTTAACAAAGAAAAACAAGTCGGTTAGTCTAGAACTTCTACTTATAAGAATAGTCAAAGCACACTCTCGGTCATTAATCTACCACTCATACTTCTTATAAAGCTTATTTGCATCCACTCTCTTAATTCCTCACTGCCGTTGAGTTAACAAAGAAAAACAAGTCCAAGTCGGTAAATCTAGAACTTCCTTTTGGAGAAAATACAAATATAGATGCTTTCATTCAAACCCCTCTTAACCTAGGTAAACGAGCAGAGAACTGTCAATAAGGGAATTTCAATTATTGCAAAGAGAGATTCAGATAAGTAGGGGCTGAAGTTGTACTTCAAATCATGCTGTTGTCCTCAACCACTCAAATATCCAGAAGGATGTTGTTACTGCAGCATGATGTTGTCCTAACTGACCCAAATATCTAAATATCCAGGAGGATGTTGTTACTCACTTCTAAAGTCGTATATTCATTAAAAAAACAATGGCTTCATAATGTTCAAATAGAAGCTATTGACGCTATCATCCACCCACTGTTGACACATACATGGAGGATGTAATAGATGAGAACACGGTTCGGGAGCAATCTCCGTCCGCACCTAAAATATGGTAATAGATGATAAGGTTCGGGAACAACCTTGGCATTAGTCAATCTGACCGTGATGAAACCATAAGGCAGAAAAATGGCACTGCAACTGTTTTATTTACTTTGTCACAAGCTGCGGTTGTGACACTGCTGCTGGAGTCGCTTAGGGTTGCTTATTGACAAATGTTCAGAAATGGTCAAAGTGCTCTGAGACATCAATCTGCCGTTCATATACTTGACAAGCTTATTTGCTGATGACCGCGCGCGATAAGAAGGATGTTTTTGTTATTATCTTTGACATTTGATCCCTTTTTATAGGGGACTGTAGTTTGGTGTACTATTAGCTTTGGCATTTCGTCCCATCTCCTAATAGGACCGTGGTTTGGTGTATATGGGCCTTTGACTTAACTTACGTAAAGCCAAAAAGAAAGACTGGACTTTCAGCTTGTGAGCAAGCAACATGTTTCCAAAACTAACCCAACTGTCGTATTGTTATGTTTTTGTACTATTGGCTTTAGCTTTTCATCCCAAAACTACCCAAATTGTCCTTTTATTATGTTTTTATACTACAGGTTTTAGCTTTTCATCTCATCTCATAATAGGACTCTGTACTTTGGTGTATATGGGCCTTTGATTGAACGAACTTATAACGGATTTCGTAAAGCCATAACAACACAGCACTTTCACAAGTAGTGAGCAAGCAACAACGTGTTTTCAAAACTACCCCAACTGTCCTATTGTTATTACAACTCTGGAAGCTTAAATTAAACTTGTCATAAATTTTAAGGGTAAAATTTCTTTGATAGATAAAGGGAGCAATGTTCCCAAGAGAAATAAGTTAATTTTCTTTTGTAAATAAAGGGAGCAAAGTTTCGTGAAGTCCCACTAGCACAACCGTTTGAGGATGGGCCACTAGCACAACCGTTTGCGGATTGGCCTCCTCAGCGAGGCGACCCAAGATCAAACTTCACAGATGTAGTTGTGCCATGTGCTAGGGAGAGGAGACATGCTACAAAATCCAATCAGCATAGGGCTAGTGTGGCCCAGTCCGGGTGTGTTTTCTTTGATAGATAAAGGGAGCAATGTTCCCAAGAGAAATAAGTTAATTTTCTTTTGCAAATAAAGGGAGCAAAGTTTCGTGAAGTCCCACTAGCACAACCGTTTGAGGATGGGCCACTAGCACAACCGTTTGCGGATTGGCCTCCTCAGCGAGGCAACCCAAGATCAAACTTCACAGATGTAGTTGTGCCATGTGCTAGGGAGAGGAGACATGCTACAAAATCCAATCAGCATAGGGCTAGTGTGGCCCAGGCCGGGTGTGATCCCCAGGTGACTTTGATGACTTTGACGGCTTAGAGGCCCTGGGTCGCGGCTCCTCAAGCCACAGGTCAAGCCTAGAGAATCATAAACAACTTGACAAACAAACAAAAAAGTGAGCAAAGTTTCCAATGGAACAGAAAAAAGGTCCAAACCTTCACTTTCCAAACCTAGTAGAGCTATTTAACCAGGTTTCTCATCTGACTTTAAACTGGCTTTCAATTTGAGGAGTTTTTCTTTTATGGAATTCAGTTCTGCGAAACTGTATGTATGTTTCCAACTTTTCACATTACCTGGACCAACCACTAACCCAAACGAAAAATTGCTTGGTTATATTACACATCCAATCAAGTTGCTTAAATCATAAATCCATCATCAGTGCCAGCTGTTGTGAATCAAGACAAGCTGTTATGTCTCTACGGGGTTGTCATTGATCAGAACACCCCGTACAGTATAGGCATGGTACCTGTGTTTCAGCATGGGGCTACAGAAATACTTACAAATAGTTTTTCATGACCATTGTTTATTTTCTATTCAAGAAAAAACTATTTGTTATCAGTTATCCACTAGACATCCCCAATCTACATTAGTACGGCGTGGGGACTTTAATATATTCATAGTTAAGTGAGATTTTTCATAGATATTTGCTCATTGATCCCTATTTTAGTGGTGTGGAAAATTTCTCTAAAATGTGCAAATAATCAATGATAAAGAAGAGCCAGACTGGCTAAAGGTCAAAACAGCTCTTATAGCCAACATTGCTGGTAGGTTCATTAACATTTCTATACATATAGCATGGAGCTTATTGCTTAATTGTTAAATACATGCTTATAGTAGTTTGAGTTTGATACATGCATAAGCAACGTAAGTATATGCTGCTCATTACCGGAGAGCAAATAAAATTTTATTACAATCACTGATATTGCACAATTGTGAATGCAACAAATCAAAATACCAGCATTCACATTAAACAATAAATGTATTTCTTCAAAGCAGTAGATTTTTCCTCTCCTAATAGAAGCCTTTGACATTATGAAAGACTCCTGCATCTGTAGCTTTGTTCATGGTGAGAAAGAACATAAACATCCTTAACAGCCAGATCACATGATAATACATACTTGATGCTAAATCCCGCGGTTGCAATGGTGTCGTCATTTCAAGATTATCTCCCTTGTTAAAGTGTACATTATAAAACAAAGCAACATTCAACCCATCTATTTGATGAGGCCTGGAAGCATCAGGTATACTATATCAAGAGGTGCAGTTATGGAACAGATAAGAACTTAGCAATTATAGATGTGCTTTGCATATCCAACTTATCAAGATGGTCCCGGATGGATATCCTAACAATCGTTCGACAGCACAATGGGATTGATTATCCAAAAATACACAATTTATGGAACTCAATAGCTGTAGGCCTCTGTAAGATGTCACAAAAAGAGAGGAAACGCAATGCCAAAGATAGCTCTCCAGTTCATCTAGCAACCTTGTGTAGAAAATAAATAAAATCCATCTTGAAATATAATCCAATAAGAAAGAAATCACCCTTCTATTGTAATGGACTAGGATGTTGAATATTGTTTCTTTCCAATGTTGTTATAAACACAGACAGGCAATTAAATATAAGCATTTTATTTTGCTGACAACCACCCAAATGGAGGTCCAGAATCAGGGACCTGTATTTTCATCATAGTTCCAGTTTTTGGAACTGCTAGTACAAAAAGTTGGCAGTTGACAGCTTATGTCAACTGTTCCTATGATCTCCTATGAGTATGTCAGTTTTACTTGGGATTTTGGTGCAGCATTCTGAATAAGTGGCCAATTTCATTCTTTGCCACACACTTGCCTCAAATGTTCTTATGCACTATGTGGTATTATGTCTTGAGCCAATGGTCCTTGACTGGTCTTCTGGACTGCTGGGCCCACATGAAAACTCAGTTATCTGCTTGCAGGCATGGTGACAACCACATGTTTGGATTTGGGAGCATTTATGCCCATTATTCTTTGAGAGGATCCCATCACTACGACCATGTGTGTCAGATACAACTACCAGCCCAGAAACCGAAGATAGTAATGTGTAACAACCTGATGCATTGGTTGGGAGCAGGAGATGGGGATAAACCAGTGTCAAACCCTACATCGTTTATATGTTTGAACTCTTATCCCTAAATTTGCCCCAATTTCATATTATCACTAATGTACATATGCCTACTTGTAAATGACACTACCACTTTCAAAGGATGTCCCATTGAAGATTGTCAGATTTTTAAGCAAGTTTTCTTCCTTGAAAAACATGGATACCATTACTTAGTGATTTCTGATGGAGAGAATGATATTAATTTGCAAATAAATATCAACAAAAAACCCTCCTAAATACTAGGGGAACTTGTCAAATTTAATCTGTCCATTGTCATTTCTAATTGTTACTGCAATCTGAACCCAATATAACTGAAACAAGCTTCGTGCATACCTACAACAAGCAAACGACAAATATACCACCCGCTTTACTCTAAAACATAGACAAGAAAACATTGGACAAGCCCAAATCATGTGATTGGTAACCACCACAAGTTGATTGAACAAGCCTCCTACAGAATCATTTTGGAGGCAGAATGTGTTCCAAAAGAAAATAGAATACATGTCCTATAAGAAAATAGAATACATGTCCTATATCAAAGCATCTGCAAGGATTGCAATCTTATTCAAGAAGAATTCCCAACTTAGTAATTATAATTAACTATTTCCCAAATTTGTAGATTTATTTTTCCTGGATATACTGTCTTGCCACTGATATTTTCCATTCAACTGCACCTCACAAGCAAACCGCTAGGATTGAATTCTCTTAGTGAAATTCACGATGGAAGAATTAAGAAGCAATTACATGTCACTGCATGAATAAAATGTTCTGTTTGCCTTCCTATTTATAGGAAAATATTCTGGCAAAGACCCCTCTATTTCTAACATTAAGAACCATGCTTTCATTGCAAGTGCATCACAGTTGCCCACTAGCAATCACTATCAGTCACTAGCAGTCACTATTGACCACTAGCCCTGATGCCATAGGTGCTCAGAATGACTTGAACCAGAAACCCAGGCCTGTAGGCCTCTCTACGTTCTCTGTTCCAGGGATAAGCTTTGTGGAGCACAGCCACCATCTAATTTGTAGGTTCCTTGGGGCATATTGGCAAGTTTCATTGCAAAGTTTTCCATCAACGTGTTACTAATATGGAAGTAGCAAAATATATGATACATATTTCCCTTCTCTATACAGATAGGCATTTAATTGTAACGTCCCATTTTAAAAGCTAAATATATCATTTATCTGAATTATTAAGAGAAATGAAGTAGACTATTTCTATTCTTTGGAAATCATTTCTTCAAAAATACCCAAAGGATTTTGAAATCTACAAGTGGACAAAGGATACCCTTCTTACAGAAATGGCAAAAAACATTAATGTAATGACAGTATCCATGGCACTAT
This sequence comes from Pinus taeda, assembly GCA_000404065.3. Taxonomy (NCBI): domain Eukaryota; kingdom Viridiplantae; phylum Streptophyta; class Pinopsida; order Pinales; family Pinaceae; genus Pinus; species Pinus taeda. The sequence continues at coordinate 61,737 of APFE031069013.1, read as the reverse complement.
CTGCATTCCAAAGAGAAAAGATACATTTTCATATAATTACAACACAACCTGACAAAAATGTAGGATAATATAGAGATTCATGCCTCTATCCACCCAAAAAAGAAATATCCTAAATTTATGTTTTTCTACCAGAAAACATAGTTCAATCAGAGTACCAGGTACAGAAAACCTACTCGTTGCAATACCAGACCCCAATAGATGATAACATACAAAAGCTGCTTAGCATTTTTGAGAATCCAACCCAAGTGATAAATCATAAAACTCGTCTACAGCCCACAATATAACTTTGAAAAGAAAAACAATTGCCCATAGAGATGTGTGTTTTTTCAGACCATAATGATGTCAAAGTTGATCTTTGCAAAAAAAAATATCATCAAGATAGACATCTGACAGGAAAAACTTTTAGGCAATTGCATTTAGAAATAGGCACATCATTACTTATATTCAACACGAGCAAAGATGAAATCATGAAAATCACAAGCTGCTTAAATTTAAATACCTCAAAAACACACAACGATGACAGTTGATCCTGTTGTCAAAGATGATCCCACAGCAAAAATAAGATCACAACATGATTCAATAAACAATCCTTTGTGAATCTGGGCAAAATATCCAGTATATGGATACCCTTGCTCTGGTGGTTAATGATTTTAATCCACTCTTATAAAAGACTATATCCAATTGCTTATGGCAGGATAACTAATGCACAAACCCTGGCATAATTTGGGCAAATATGACAAGCAACACTGAGACAAAAATCCGACATCACCCACTGATGCAAGTAATGTCAAGCAAAAACGTGGCCATGAAACTGATTCCAAATATTTTGCTGAGAACAGCCCCCACGCACTAACTAAACATGCAAGAGCAAAAAAATTGGATTTTGAAAGTCAAATTCTTTTTGTTGGCGAGTTCAACAAATATATTACGTCCATGAGAACTATCTGAGCTAAAACTATATGTGTTAGACTATCTGGGTTGTATTGTAAAAAAATATCCATTTAATATTTAAATCCTAATTATTCAGCCAAATGGGCTACACTTCACCCTTCAAATCTTCTGATGCTCCATGTCTAACAGGCATGCGGTGGTAGGACACACAAATGGCAGGAGTTGGGATGAGCCTGGGTGCAAGCTCTAGGCAGTTTGGGCAGAATAGCTAGAAGTCATAACTAAGACCCAAGGCTAACGATGCCCACTCAATCTGATGCAGCATCTCTTCAAATGCTTTAACATTGTAGATTAACATTATCAGGAAAAGTTAACTGAACAAATGTAGACAAAAGATAAAATATGATTCCTTTGGCGAATAGTAAATCATAAGCAAGTCAGACTGTTTTGTGAAGCAATTACTCGAAAACAGACAGTAATCCTGCTAAACGAATACATAATCATCATAAACTTTGAAAGCGGGCAAACGGATATAGATGTGGGTACGTCTTATGTAGCATGGAAAACTGTGATTAATCCCAGCATTCCAGATACCAATAAACAAATAAGCTACTTCGTCAACATAAAAATCCAGAAAAAGAAAACTCATGTCCTACAAAACTGAAATGTCAAAGCATTGAATGCCCTCAGAATCATAACACTATAAAGAAAACAATAGTCTACATTCCGCTTCACAGCAAAATGTACTTAAGATGTGATTACATCAATCTTCCTCCTCAATAATCTTAGTACCTATTCCACTGAGCCCTTCAGGAGGCACCTCCGCCACCGTTACAATCGAATAGAGCTCCTCCTTGGCATCTTCTTCGTCGTTGCGCTTCCTGGAGATTCGAACCCTCATCCTCCTGGGCACACTCCTGATGCCCCTGCTCCATACAGCCTTGTTAAGTTTCACGTCAAGCCTCACATCAGCGGTTCCCATAGCCTTCTGGGCAAATTTCCTGATCTCCTTAACGGCCTTTGGAGCCATTTTCTTAAACGTGCTGCAAATGAGAAGTCTGCGAATAAATCCCTATGAACACTTGATAACGACTCAACCCTAGACCTTGAAAAAATTTCGAGTGTTATGCAGAATAGTTTTTCAGATGCGTATAAGAAATTTTATGGATAAAAACCCAAATCGTCAACAGATCAAATGAGAAAAACCTAATATACGATACCATACAGAACAAAATTGACTTTAAAAGCTTCAGATTTTCATCTACCAGCCATGGAGACGCTTGTGAAGATTAATGGTGTACTCCCTGGTCACGACCTCGTCCCTGCGGCTCTTTCCCTTCTCCACCATCGTGCCACCTGCTCGCCTCTGCTTCGACTCTTCTCTCGGCTCCTCTACTAAACCCTAAAATCTACAGAGAAGCAAACAGAAATAAACCCTTGGCTTAATACATTGAGTTGTGAAAACCCTTGTATTCAAACATATTTGATACTCCTTTTACGTCCGTCCAATGTGATTTTATTTCAATAAATTTTATGCGCGTGTCTTTTGAAAAAATGAATTTTTATTTCTTAAATATACGGAATTAATGGGATTATAGTAGTTGGCGTGTTGATAAGTTATTAATTACTTGATTTAGACTTTGGGGTAGCGTTTGTAGTTATAATTAGCGTTGATTTACGTTCTAAATATTTGGGTTAAGGATGTTTAATTTGTAACGTAACATTTTTAAAAGTTCTAAATCCACAAGTACATCTAAATCTCTAAGAATATTGATAAAAGTAAGGGATTTAATGTTGGCGTTTTCACAAAAGGAGGTGACATTTACTTGGCATCTACAAATATGTATTCAAATCTTCTATTCAAATTATGATGTATTGTGATTTACTCATGTGCTTCATTCCATTGATTTCTTATAGGGAGTGGTTTTATGAGTAGTTTTGTAAAAAAAATCTTGGGAGATACCTTGATAACAAAAATCATGTAGAAAGGTCAAGTTGTTATTTAAAGATGGAAGGGTCTGAACTTTCAGGTTTTATTCATTCCAAATCTAGCCATAAATTCAGTGTCCAAAGATGAGTGATGCAAGCATGCATATTGTATATGAAAAGAAAACCCATGAGATAGTGCAAGGAGTAATGGTATGAATGAGGAAAGTTTAGTTTGGAACTTTGTACAATTTTTGGAATATTGTCTTCTAGGGTAGTAATGAAGAAGACCACACCTTTATTATTGCTAGTGAGAAGACAATGCTACAACATCAAACACTAGCACATATGAGAAAGAAAGGTCATTGAACTTTGCATGTTAAAGGTATGATTAAAGGTATGTCTAATTGGTCATTAGATTATTGTGGTGAACATTGTATATATGGTAAACAAAATTGGCTAAGATTTCCATCTGGTGCTAGCATGCCTACGCCATCCTTATGTAAATTTGTGTATTGTTTCACTCACAATGTGTTAGAAAATTATATATTACAGAGTAATGGAACACATAAAATATTGCAGAAACACAAATACAAAAACACATAAAACAAGAGAGACACAGATATACGTGGTTCACTCAATTTGGGCTACATCCATGGAGAAATGATCAGTCCTTCCTTTTATATTATCCAACAAAATGAAGAGATACAACTTACAGCATATCCATTGTAATTTCCTCTTCGCTTTCACACAGCCTCCTCTCTCTCTCTCTTGTTCAAAATAATAATATTATAATTGCAATACAATTCCCTAATATAAACCTAGGGTCTCCTTCTAGGGCAAAAAACCCTAAATTTACTTAACTTCTACTGTCAAACCATCTGCCTAGTGAACACCCCAGATTAACTACGAAATTACAATATTTTACAAGGCAATTTTTCATCTATTTTTAGCTTCGGGGGTGTTACCCCTGAACACTCGCAAGGGGGGTGGGGGGGCGCTCATAAAATCGTCGTCACCCCCCCTGGACCCCCCTGATGGCAATTAAACGAGTGGCATTTCCACCCCATTAGGAACTGAGGTCCAATGCGACAATACCTTTGAATAATTAGGAAGACAATCAGGCTCCACACCCAACAATCTCCCACTTGGAGACTGATTATAACAACTCCATTGTTGCATCATTTGTTGGACAATGCTTCCACTTTGGACATGGTTGTTTCTCATCTTCACCATCATACTTGAAGACCAATTGAAACTCAGCAGAATCTTAGCTTTTCTATGGTTACAACTTTTGTTAACATATCTATAGGATTTTTGCTAGTGTGTATCTTTTCCAACTTCAATCGTCCATCTTCTAACATTGACCGTATGAAACAGTACTTGAGATGTATATGTTTAGTCTTGGAATGAAATGTTTAGTTCTTTGCAAGATGAATGGCACTCTAGCTGTCATTGTATAACCTGCGCATATCTTGCTTATTACCCAATTCATCTGAGACCCTCTGTAACGAAATCATTTCTTTACTAGCCTCTATAGCGGAAACATACTTCTCTTTCTTCGTTGAAAGTGCAACAACACTTTGCATTTTTGAAACCCAATTGACAGTTGTTCCACCTACAGTAAATGCGCACCTTGTGGTGTTGCTTTTGTTATCTCTATCACCTACCATATTTGCATCAACATATCATTGTAGAGCAATGTTTGAACCACCAAAGCATAATGCTTGATTTGTGGTGCCTCTCAAATACCTGAGAATCCATTTCACTGCCATCCAATGTTATTTTCCTGGATTGTTCATGTACTTGCTTAAAACTCCCACTGCATGTGCAATATCAGGCCTTGTGCAGACCATTGCATACATTAAACTTCCAACTATTGATGCATATAGAACTTTAGACATATAGTCCATTTCTTCTTGGGTCTTGGGACACATCTCCTTAGTTTGAAATGGCGAGCCAAAGGTGTACTAACTGGTTTTGCATTTTGCATATTAAATCTTTCCAACACCTTTTGTATGTACTCACTTTGAGCCAACATTAATTTGTGATTTTTCATGTCTCTAGTTATTCTCATAGCAAGGATTTATTTTGCAACACCCAAATCCTTCATTGCAAATGAATTTGTCGATTTTCTTTTGAGCACATTTATTTCCTGCATTTTAGACCCTGCAGCAAACATGTCATCTACATATAATAACAATATAATATAGTTGCCATCATTTTGCTTTTTGAGATAAACATAATGGTCAAAGTGACATCTAGTATAACCTTGTTCAAACATAAACCTATCAAATTTTAGATACAACTTCCTTGGAGCCTGTTTTAGACCATACAAGTTCTTCTTCAACCTGCACACTAATTTCTCATTCCCTTTGACCTCATACCCTTTTGGTTGCTACATATAGATCTCTTCCTCCAAATCCCCATGGAAAAAATTTGTCTTCACATCTAACTGCTCAAGATGCTAATCTTTTGTTGCCACAATACTTAAAATAGTTATGATTGAAGTCATTTTAATAACAAAAGAAAATATTTCATCAAAGTTTATATGTTTCTTTTGTGCAAACCCCTTCATAAAATTCTAGCCTTGTATCTTCGTTTACCTCCATCTTCTTCCTTCAACCTATAAACCCATTTATTCTGCAATGTTTTTTTACTGACAAGCAACCTGAATAAGTACCAAGTCTGGTTATGTATCAAGGATTTCATGTCTTCTTTCATGGATAGCTCCCACTTCTTATTGGTTTCTACCTACATTGCTTTGTCATAACATTTTGGTTCACCAGAATTAGTCAACAATACATAATATAATGAAGGAGAGTATCGTTCTGGGGGTTTACTTATCTTGGTAAATCTTCTAACACTGCTTTCAAGTGTTTGAGGTGTTTGTTGATATTGTGATTGTTGTTGTTGTTGTGACTGTTGAGCATTATAATATCTAGGCACCTTTAGTTTGTTTGTGATCTCATCAAGCATTGTGTATTCTTTGTTTTCCTTTTCCTGTTTCTTTTCCTGCATATCATCTTTATACAAGACCTTTTCATTGAATGTGACATCTCTGCTCCTAATGATTTTGTGTTTTTCATAGTCATATAAGTGATAATCAAAATCATTAACACCATATCCAATAAAGGTACATTTCTTTGATTTTGCCTCAAGTTTTGTTCTATTTTCTTTATTAATGTGGACAAAGGCTTCACAACCAAAAGTCCTTAAAAAAAAGTAGTTTACCTTTTTACTTGACCATGTCTCCTCTGGAATACCACCCTCTAAGGAACTTAAAGGCCCCCTGTTTATTAAATAAACAGTAGTATCAACAACATCTACCCAAAATTGTAAGGTCAAACATGCATGCAATCTCATACACCTTGCACACTCCATGTTTATCGTGTTCATCATTTCTGACACACCATTTTCCTGTGGTGTTCTTGGAACTATCTTCTCTCTATGAATTACATGCTTTGAATAATAGTTATCAAACTCTTTGTTGCAGTATTCACCTCCATTGTATGATTTGAGACACTTCAACTTCTTTCATGTCTAATTCTCAACCAAAGCTTTCCATTTCTTGAAAGTGTCAAACACATCAGATTTATTTCAAATACAATAAATCCAAGTTTTCCTAGTTGCATCATCAATAAAAGTAACATAATAGCAAGAGCCACTGAGAGATGATAACTGAGCAGGTCCCCCTACATCTGTATGCGCAAACTCTAATTTTCCACTCTTCTTTTCCTTCCCAACTTTGATAAATCTAATTCCCTTTTGTATTCCATAAACACAATTTTCACATAAATCCAAATTAACATTCTTCAAACCTGGCAAGAAATTTATTTAGTGAATAATTTACATCTCCTTCTCACTCATGTACTCGAGCTTATGATTCCAGAGTGTCATATTTTCTCCTATGGAGGTTAAATCAATAACATAATTAGAAATACTATTTCATAAATACAATGTACCAACATTTTCTTCTTTTGCTATTACTAGGGCTCCTTTAGTGACCTTTCAGGTTTGTCTGTAAAGGTAGTTACATGGTCTTCACCTCCCAACTTCCCTGTTGAAATTAGATTTTTATTGAGATCTAGAACATGTCTTACCTCCTTCAGTAGCCATTGGTTTCCATTATGTTGCTTTATAAAGGCCTTACCCATTCTAATTATTTTACAAGTTTTATCATCACCCAGACGAACTTGTCCAAAATATCCTTGAACGCAGTCAAAAAAATGTTTCCTATTAGGTGTGGCATGGAATAAGGCCCCTGAATTTACCACCTAGGCATCAATAATATTCTCTAATGAAAGAATCAAAGCATCTTGCAACGCAACACCTGTCACATTTGCTTCGTGATTTTTCTCTTATTGTCCATCTCCTTCTTTTCCCTTTCAAAATTTCAGTCTTTCTTTAGGTGTCCTTTCTTCCCACATTTCCAACACAATATCCCTAATCTGGATTTGGATCTCCCTTTTCTTGACTTGCTATGATTTCCTGGGCTCCTCTCTCTTTCCATTTTTCTTCCCCTAATCTTTGTATTCAAACCATTACCCGATGTCTCACTGGAGCTTTTCCGTCGCATTTCCTCACTAAGGATGGCACCAACAACATCATTAAACTTTAAAGTACAAGAACCAAATATAGAGTTACTAATAGCCACAACTAGGCCATTCCAACTTTTTGGCAATGAGCACAAAAATAACAGAGACTTAATTTCATCATCAAAATTTACCCCTACAGAACTTAATTGACTGATAATCATGTTAAATTCATTTAAATAATCAACTACATATCCACCTTCTGACATCTTCATATTAAATAGACACTTCATAAGAAATACCTTATTTAAGACTGATGTTTTTTCATATAGTTTGACAATGTTGCCATTAAACCTTCTGTTGTTGTTTCCTTTGAAATGTTGAATGCCACCGATGCTTCCAGACATAGTCATATTGTTCCTAGTGCCTTTCTGTCGAGAATCTCCCATTTTGCGTCCATCATACTCATTGGCTTCTTTGATTTTCCGCTCAATGGGAGGTATAGATCTTCTTATACAAATAATTTTCCATTTGCATCTTCCACGGCTGATAGTTTTGGCCATTAAATTTATTGGCCCTAAACCTACCATCTTTTGTCATTGCTCCCACTTGAACCAAGAACCTTTCTCTCCTGCGAGTTTACAATCAAAATAAACCTTCGTCTTTGATACCAATTGTTAGAAAATTATATATTACAGGGCAATGGAACACATAAAATATTGCAGAAACACAAACACAGAAACGCATAAAACAAGAGAAATACAGATATACGTGGTTCGCCTAATTTGGGCTACATCCATGGAGAAACAACCAGACCTTCATTTTATATTATCTAGCAAAATGAAGAAATACAACCTACAATGGATTCATTGTAATTTCCTCTTCACTCTCACACAACCTCCTCTCTCTCTCTCGCTCAGAATAATAATACACAGCCGCAATACAATTCCCTCATATAAACCAAGGGTTTCCTTCTAGGGAAACAAAATATTAAATTAACATAACTTATACCGTCAGATTATTCGCCTAGTGAACGACCCAGATTGACTATGAAATTACAATATTTTATTGTGCTGGGGAGCTCTGAGGAACTAGGGTTTTGAACAGGGGGCGACAGGAGCGAGCTGGTAACTATGGAGAGGCTTGGAGGAGAGAGCTCCACTCCCTCCTACAGTAGCATGGTTTCAAACAGAAGCAAAGAGGTGAGTCTGAACAATTTTTGGAAACTTGCGGAGGCAGAGATAAAGACAAAGGCAAAGACCTTGAAGGTTTTACCAAAGTGGGAGGCAGAGGGAAAGGAGTGGGGGAAGTCCCAAAAGAAACCTAGCGAAAGCAAGATACCAAGTCATAATAGTTTCAAAATTTTAGAAGAAGAGGGGGGGAAATGGAATGCACAAGAAACCAAAGGACTATCAAATAGAGAAGGAAAAAGAGGATAGCATGGAAATCATATAGGAATACAATGAACAAAAGCAGAACCCACCGAGCACTATGGAACTTGGAAGGGACCATGAGATGACCCCAAGCGAAGGAGGTACGAAGGCCAAGACCTATAGGAGATCCTTGAGAGGGAGAACCTTGAACTAGAAAACTTTTTAGAGCAAGGAATCAACAAAGGAATTGACTCTCTACCACAAGAGGAGTTTGACAGAGTACAACAACTATTCCTCCGAAGGTCTCAAACAAAGGTTGTAGGAGTCAAAAGGAACCACGATAGCCAGGAGAACAAAGGATTTAAATAAATGGAGATAATATCGGGACACTCCACCAAAAACCCAGGCAAGAAAAGGGGAAGAAAGAGACAGAATGAATTGCTGACAGAGTGTGGGAAACTCATGATTAATTCAGGTAAGATGAAAGATCTCACCAGTTACTCTTTTACAAACCCATCATTATGAAGCTTACAACCTGGAACATTAGAGGATTAGGGGGTCAAAAGAAAACAAAGAAATCTCAGTAACAAAATAAAAGAAGAAAAAACAGATATGGTGTTTATACTAGAAACAAAATGCTCAGTAGATAAAATTAGAGAAATGCATAGCAAACGGCTTATTAAGTATGAGTACCTAGAAGTCAAAGCAAATAATTTAGCTGGAGGAATTCTCACTCTATGGAATCCTAAGAAATTTGGAATCCTGGATGGTGAGGCATCCAGAAACCACCTTTCAATGGTTATCCAACCTTTAGGGGACAAGGATTGTTACATGATCACAAATGTTTATGGTCCTCAACTTCTGGAAGACAAACTCAGGCTCCTCACCTCTCTGGAGGAGCTAAGAGAGAGACACCCAGCAATGCCCTAGATTCCGGGAGGGGACTTTAATATGATCAAATCTCCCACAGAGAAAAAAGGAGGAACCAGAACTCTTGGTAGAGACTCAATAGCCTTCCTGAACTTCCTTAACAACATGAGACTGGTGGATATGGATACAATAAATGACATCTTAACATGGAACAACAAGAGAGGAGGAACTTCCCAAGTAGCCTTGAGATTAGATATATTCATAATCTCGGAGGATCTCCTTCTCACCAGTCGCATCATGACAGCTTTCATCCTCCCTTTCAGAGGCTCAGACCATTGGCCCATCCAGCTGGAAGCTTCCTTTATTGGAACCCCAAGGAACAAACCTTTCAGGTTCAAAAATGTGTGGCTTACACACCCTGATTTCATCACTAATGTTCGAAATTGGTGGGCAGAAGAAATGCCCACCCAAGGCACAAAAATGTTCCTCCTGCATCAAAGACTCAAACACATCAAGAGAAAGCTGAAAGAATGGAATAAAAACGAGTTTGGCAAAATTTTCAAAGCCAAAGGAGAAGTGGAAAAAAAATTACAGGAAATTAATCAAATTCTCATCACATAAGGCTTCATAAAGGAAAGGAAAATGCAAGCGGACTCACTTCAATAAGAATGGGACAACGGATGCCAGCAGGAGGAAATATTTTGGAGACATAAATCCAGAGTGCAATGGATTAAGGAAGGGGAGAGAAATACTAGGTTCTTTCACAAGTCTACCATGGAACACAGGGCACATAATTAGATCACAAAACTTATAGATCCTCAAGGAAAAGAACTAAAACACTCACAAGGAAATGGAAGTTGTACTCGTTCAACATTTTCAAAGTATAGCAGCAGAGGAAACCATGGAAGACAGATCTCAATTTACTAAAAGTTTTACTCAGCATATTCCAAAACTAGTAACCAGGGAAGACAATTATAATCTCAACACACCAGTGATGGAAGAAGAGGTCAATGAAGTAATTAAAGAGATGCACAATGGGAAAGCTCCAAGCCCAGATGGTTTCAATGTAGACTTCTTCAAAACATGCTGGGAAACAGTCAAATATGACATCCTGGATGTGGTGGAGGTCTTGAGAAAATCAAGATCAATTCTAAGAGTGCTTAATGAATCCTTCATAGCCTTAATCCCCAAACAGGAAAAATCCATGACTCCAGATAGATTCAGACCCATAGCTTTATGCAATGTGGTGTACAAAATCATTTCCAAAGTAATTGCTAACAGGCTCAAACCCCTTCTCCCAACACTTGTGTCAGAGGAGCAGACTGAATATGTGGAAGGTAGACAAATTCTCAATAATATCATTCAAGCTCACGAAGTGGTGTATTCCCTCAAGACCAATAAGCAAGAAGGTATGATAATACAGTTGGACATAGCAAAAGCTTATGATAAGCTAAGCTGGTCTTGTATCAGGGAAGTTCTTAAAGCATATGGCTTTGACCACAACTAGATAAGATGGGTCATGGCTCTTGTCACCACTGCTAGTTGTTCAATTCTTCTTAATGGCTCTCCATCTAGAACCTTCAGACCATCGAGAGGCCTCAGACAAGGAGATCCTCTCTCCCCCTTCCTCTGATTGGGCAGAGCGATCATTTCAGCCAAGGAGGAAGGAAGAATCCAGGGACTCAGACTCACTCAGAATGGGGACACATTGACTCATTAGCAATTTGTGGATGACACCATGCTGCAGGGCACACCCACAGACAAGGAAGCCGAAGCTTTCAAACAAATCCTATACGAGTTTGCAATGGCTGTTGGTACTGAGGTAAGCCTCTCAAAATCAAAAGTTTTCTTTTTCAACACTGATATTTCAATTCAAAGAAATCTCTCCAGAATTCTAGGCTTTCAAAGAGATCATCTTCCCTCAAATTATCTGGGAATACCCCTCACTAACAAACCTCTAAGCAAGGAACTTTGGGAGTCAGTAACTACTAAACTGAAGGACAAAGTTAGCAAGTGGATAAGTAGATTTTTTAATTTAGCAGGGAGGCTAGTTCTCACAATGGTAGTATTACAAACCATTCCAATTTACATGTTATCAGCCCTTTCGGCACCAACAGGAGTCTTACAGCAAACCAGGAATATCCAAAGGGATTTTCTTTGGGGTAAAGGGGAAGACAAAAGGAAATGAGCTCTGGTAGCTTGGGACAAGCTCTACAAACCCAAAACCCATGGTGGTTTGGGTCTCCACGACCCAAATATTCTAAGCAAAGTTTTGGGGGCAAAACTTTGGTGGAGATGGCTAAAGGAAATAATAAACCCCTGGGCCAAACTCTGGAAACAAAAATATGCAATGGATTGGCAAGAAATGGACCACATTAGAATGACAGGACACATTAGGGGTTTCCATATTTGGAACAAGGCATGGGAGAACAGAGCCCTAGTTAAGAAACACAATTTATGGGAGATCATAAATGGGAATCTTGCCTGGTTCTAGGAGGACAACTGGCAGTAGGAACATAACCTTTGTAGAGAAGGACTGGATATCATCAAAAACGACACCATCAACAAAGGACTGAAAAAAGTAAGTGACTATTGGGATAAGTCAAGGGACACTGGTAAATGGAGAATTTGGAAGGTACCAAATTACAGTGAATAGACCTCGTTGAAAACCCAAGCTAAAGTTCTGGAACCTATTCTGGAAAAGAGGCAAATTTTGACTTCAACCTCAAATGATCTACTAAGATGGGGGAGAAACAACGAGGACATCTTCAACCTCAAAGAATCCAAAAGAATAGCCACGGGACTTAACTACCCAAGCCCTAACAAGACATGGAAAGACTTATGGAACAACCCACATTGGACAAAGATTAAATTGTTCAGGTGGCTGGTTCAACACAAAAAGATTCTAACTTGGGAAAATCTCAAAAAGAGAGGTTTTGTTGGTCCATCAAGATGCCAACTATGTGGCCTGCAGGAAGAAACTATGGATCACCTTCTCAACCTCTACTCTTTCACCTCAACCTTATGGGACTGGGTGGCCCATATCTTCAATCAGACAGACAGGAACAAAAATGACATCCCTGATACTTTAAAGTACTGGAGGAAGGACTTCTCAGATAATGAGACAGTAAACATAGCTTGGACTTTGATTCTAGGATTTTTTAGCTGGGATGTTTGGAAAGAACGTAACAACAGGATCTTCAAAGGGCTCAACACAAAGTATCATAGCACAGATCCTAAAATAGCTCAAAGAAATTGTCAATGCCCTTCAGAAGTAACCTCCTGAGAAACCCCTGGGTCATCGGGACGCTCACATTCTAGAACTATTGGGGCTCCAGTGACATGTCCCTCAGGGCATAATTAAGACAACAAGGCACATATCAGAAGGAAAGGCTTTTTGGCAACCCCTCCCTAGGGCTTTTTAAAATTAAATATAGACAGAGTCTCAAAAGGTAACCTTGGGGATGTTGTTTATGGAGGAGTCATAAGAAATGAAGAGGGCAATATAAAATTCATCTTTCACAGTCATCTGGGGAGGGCCACTAACAATATGGCTGAACTCATGGCCATTGAGCAATGCTTAGAGATTCTGATTGAGTTCAATTTACATAATACAATCATCGAGTCAGACTTGGAATTAACAATTAATTCGGTTAAACGGCTAGGCACGGGCACTGCACCAAACAAAATCTCGAGACACTGGAGACTTTTGCAGGTCTATTACCGAATTCAATCGCACCTAAGAATTCTAAGAACCCTTAGTTTTGTACATGTGCGCAGAGATGCCAATAGAGTAGCGGATTGGCTAGCTAATGAAGGGGTGAGATGCACAAGAGACAACAAGTGTTGCTTGTGGAAGTTGGTACTCGCAAGACAACTGCGTGAGGGCTGCTACACTCTGGCCCGCACAGACAGGGAAAATTATTTGCATGTGAAGGGGAATCAGCCAGTTGACCATTAAACAGATGGATGATAAGGGGAGCTTGGATAACGAGCGGGCAGTCAGAAAAATTGTGACTATTTGCTCAAAGCTGCAAGGCATTGGTTCAAATGGGTGGCTCAATTGAATGGATGGTAGTGGGTGAAGCGTTTCCGGGTTTTCGGGCGTCAAAGCGGTTTTCAGGTTATCGGGCATCCTCAAAACTCGAAGTGGTTTATTAGAAATGAACCCGATGCCACTAAGCGTTCAACATGTGCCTCTCGGAGGAGAGAGAATACCGCCTTCATCGGGCGGGTATTCCTCCTGCTTCTTCTCCGCCCGATATTTTCTTTAGTCGTTGGATCACGTAGCTGCAGATCAATGGCTTAGGTTTGATGTGCAGGTTAGTGGGTCCGGGTGATCCTTTTGCTTCCCCAGCGGACCTGAAATCTTTATTCTGTGGTCTCTATTTCCCCTCTTTGGGTCCACTTAAAGTTTTTTCGGGTCCACATGTTTTCATTCCATTTTGATCCTTCACTGCTTGATCTCGGATCATGGTTTCAGCGGTGGAGGCGATGTGTTTTGTTTTCTTCTTAGGCCCAAGGCCCGATTCTCGAGACATTGACTCTTTTCCCAAAGCTTGAAGTGATTGCTAAATTTTTTAGCCCTCTTCCTCTTTGGGTGCGTTGTATTTTATGTAATCTATTTTTATAGTGACAAGATAATAGAAGGACCGACTCTTGCTTTAGCAAAAAAAAAGAAGAAATTACAATATTTTACAAGGCTATTTTTCATCTATTTTTAGCTTCGGGGGTGCGGGGGGGGGATCGTAAAATCGCCACCGCCTTCCCCCTTCCTAGACTCCCTTGACGACGATTAAACGGGCGGCGTTGTCACCCCGTTAGGAACTAGGGTCTAATGTGGTGATACCTCTAAACAATCAAGAAGATAATCAGGGTCCACATTCAACAGAATAATTTCTCAAGAAACACATGGATCTATTTCCTCCTAAAGGAATATGAGGGTTTTGGTAAATTTAAAGAGTTGTAAGACTCGTACAAAGAACCATATATAAATAATAAAATAAAAGTTGTTAAGGACAGGCAATGGTGGAGAGTTCCATGAAAATGAATTAGAGAAATTATGTAACAAGTGTAAAATAGCAAGGCAAAAAACAAATCCATAAACACCTTGACATTATGGAGTTGCAAAAATAATGAATAGAACATTGATGGAAATGGTAAGAAGTATGCTCAATTGGTAGGGTTATCATAGGGAGTATGGGCAGAGGAACTGTATACTACATGTTACTTGGTCAATTGATCACCCACGTCATTGTCCATTGATAAATCTCCACATGAGTCATGGGCTAGTAGAAGCATGCTCTGAAGCATCTACAAGTTTTTGGTTGTGATGCTATGTGCATATTCCAAGGGAAAATAGGATTAAGTTGGCTAACAAAGATGAAGATTTCATTTTTTATTGGTTACAAAAGATGGCATAAAAGGTTATAAACATTGGAAAATAGTAATAAATAAGATTGTTTATAGTTGGGATGTAGTAAACAATGTAAACTTTGAAACGGGAACTATAAACTCAAAACGGGAACTCTGGCCAATGAACCCTGAAAAAACATCAAAAATAGTGTTAAAAACGAAAAGTGTTGATGCTGGAATAGCT